>MU376202.1:36395-84087 GCA_022495205.1 Hypoxylon sp. FL1150 | reverse complement strand
CCGTGCTTCCCCCCCCCCCCCCCACCCTCCCCCCCCCCTCCAGTTCCCACAATACCTAGCACACCCCGGTGGCCCGGGCGGGGGGGGGGGGGGGGGGGGGGGGGGGTTGATAATTTACGTCAGAAGCTATAGCTTCTATATGCCACATTATGCAAGAGTAGTTGCCTACCTAAGGTAGCTTTTCAGTTTCCCAGCGTGCCGTGCCGCAATAGTAGGTCCGTTTCCCCAGATTATCAAACGCGAGATAAGGTGTTTGTTGGATGGATGGATGGATGGATGGGTGCGTACCAAGCTACCAGGCAACTTATTAATAAAAGCTTGTTACATGCAACCGCTCGTTACACGGGGGAGGGTTAGTGCTCGGTGACGGGGCGCTTAAGAACTTATGGGCTTTTCCTTGTTATATATCTCGTCACGGACTCCACACTACCCGGGTTCCGTGCCTCGTGGCGGGCGATTGCGCCGGCAGTTGAGGGTGTAAGGTTAGATCTAGGTACCTAGGTGGAAACGTGGTTCGTAATTCCTAGTGTGAGATGTGATAAGAGTGGTATTCAAGCGATGTATACAAATAGGTAATTCGTGATATCAAATATATGAAGTAGCATTTGTCTGGATCGCCTTGAATATTTAGAAATACTAGATCTATTACATATTAGAGGGGCTGTCTGTCCATGACTTTAACTCGGTCATTTCTCGTGATTAAGAGTTTCACAAGGCAGGCTACTCATCGGTTGGTAAGCGCCACACAAGACACAATCATCATCGGGCTATGATGTTGGTCAAGAAGCTTGGTCAATGTGGCGATAGGCCCCCACAATCTTGGCGGTAGGTCATTACATAGATCCGCTTGCTTCTAATACTCGCTAGCTTGCTTGGAGATCCGTTCCAAGGCTCGAGGCTACACGCTCAGACGGGCGGGAAGGTGGGTGTAACAGTATTTAGTACCTTGATGCTCTGGGCTAATTGACGTGATCCGTTAGAACTGCCGCATTTAGATCCATTTCACGATGCGATAGACTACCTAATCGATCTGCAACGCGCACTGTCAGGCACTGTACCTAGCAGAAAGAAAAAGCATGATGGAATTCCGGACTACTACCTCGAGCCATGAGCAATAGAGTATGGTTGCATTTGGAGATGATGGGTTGGCATGCGGGAGTGTGGCACCCACACACACACGCTCGGCATTGTCTGGGGGCTGTTCAAATTACCCTACAGCTAACACGCAGCCAATGGCGAGCACCACACGCGGTCCGGGTCTGCGTCGCAGGTCATACAGCTTGAATCCTTCGCGAATACGTCGTCGTAGCGGTGGTGGGCTTGTCCTTCAGGGTGGGACGCTTGCGCCTGGCTCATTCGTCCACCGGCAGCGTGGCTGGGTAGATCTCTGAGCTCTTGACCATTTTCGGTGTGGCACGTTCAATGTAAGTGGTATCCGTTGGGCGAGGTTAGCTAATACGCTTCTACACACGGCTATCTCCAAGTTACGCGAATAAGACATTGATAATCCCTAGTGTTTGGCGAAAAGGGGTGGCTGTGGTTATTAGCGAACCGTACAGTTGCCTGCTAGAGTGAGTAAGGTCGTGAGGCCTCACATTGGGGTCGTGTAACCAAATCGACCCTACAAAAGGGTATGAGGGCGTCCAGCTAGATTCCATTAGATGACAAACCCCGCCTCTTTATGATAGGTGGTTCGGCCGGACTCGACGGTGACCCATCAGCCACATACAACCCCACGATTAGAAGTCTAATATCGGGACCAATGTTTCATTATAATGGTTGATTCGAGGACAACCGGAAGGTCTACCGTTGATTGCTGCTGCACGTGTAGACAGGTAAGATTCCTCTGGTTCGACTCTCTCGGCTACCATGTGCTTATAATTAGTTCATAAGGTCACACGGCCCACATGTTCATGATACCTTTCAAATTTATGCCGAAGCCTGGTTTTCACCCAGATCTCTTGGTTAGGATTAACTGCTAGGTAGTTCCTCCGAAGTATCAACCTGGCTCGCCTGGGTACCTACTATGTAAGGTGGATGGCGATCCACGCAGGAAAATCCGCGCGGAAGACGGAAGATTCGAGACATCGGCTCTAGCCCATATCCTAAATTAAAGGTGTCACGAGCCTCCAGGCTAACCTTGGGTTGCCTAGCTGCCTACCTAACCTAGCTGCTTAGGTATCGTCAGTTCGCCATTACGATACCTAGCTCATTAGTCCCTTGCTACTCCACCTAGCCACGTTTCTGATCGGGCTGGCTCAGCTTCCGACTAGTGCCCAGTCCGGTCAACGTATCTCAGTGCTCGATTGGAGACGAAGCCGATTGGGCGTGGTCGCTGCAGACAAGTTGTATCTAATGTAGGCATGGCAGGGAGATGCAGGTATGGAAGGCATACAGTAAAAACCCTACCGTATGAGAGAGCGTATGATGTTCTTCCCGTATGCGCTTAGGGCATCGGAGCTGCTGCAAATCCTGCCGAATAGTTCCCCTTCTTAGGTAGCTGACAATTACCTAACATATATTTCGTAAAGACCCATAGACAATAAGAGGCAATGGAAAAGAAAGGGAACAACCTAGATGAAATTGGGATAATAAGATTCTCATACGCCCAAAATACGACTTGCTGTCTCGGCCGTGCTTGGGAGGTAGTATTGTCTCCAGAGTCCAGACAAGCCAGGTTCATGACTCGGAGCGGCCATCTGCGTCTCGTCATCGTCAGTGCGAGCAGCCATGGCAGGGCAAGTTTAGGATTGCAGGGTATGTGACGGCCCGGCCATTTTGATGAGGTGAGCGAGGTGCAGCCTCGGGAGGCTGACAGCACATGGCACTGTCACTCACATCACATTACATCGAGATTGATGCCGCAATGGCACATACTATGCACATATCATAGAGGGGCCCTTTGGAGGTACCAATAAACGGTGCATAGCCACCCAGCCGCGTCTAGGTTGATTAGTGTGCGTTGCAGTCGATGAAGTCCTGTACTGCCATACAGTGTCTCCTGCCATACATAACCACGTAACGGGCGCTGGCACGCAATACGCATCTGAGAGGAACAAAACCAAGACCGGCATGGGTTTCCTTGGCCAAGTCGAATGAATAATAGGTCTAGACGAGGCTAAGTCAGTCTGGTTAGTGGGATGTTAGCTCTCGGGTTTGTAAACCCTACGTGCGGCGCGTTTGTACCGAAATCTGTTGGAAGGGCTGTGTACCTGTTGAGCTCTTGTATCTCGTCGCACTGGTGCTCGGCAGCTCTGCCCTATCATTCATGGCCTAGAGGGTAGAGTCGAGTCTCAAAGACTATTATTTTTTCTCCTTATGCGTGTTTTACCGTTCAACACCCCCTGGAAAAGGTCCCTGGTAGAAGATCGCTTTAGAAAGAGAAGGAAAAAGAAAAGAGATGTCGATGATACCATGAACATCGGGACTCTAGATTGCGAGTCAAGATTGCGGGTGACATAATGTGTAGCTGTGCCGTGTCGCTAATCAACCTTAACCGATGGACTAAGCTCATTAAGTGCTGGTTCCTTGTATGATTATCTATGTACCTATGTAGATAAGTACATGGGACGGGTGGGCATCTAGGGTATTAAGATTATCCCCTGAGGCACGGCGCTAGCCCAACACTAACATAAGATATTTCTACTGGTTAACAAGGGCAATTAAGCCAATCAGAGCTTCGGACAGAGCCAGGGCTTTTTTTGACCCACATATATATCTTTTTACAGCTATTTCTATTAGCTTACATACAATTCTTACATACAAATAAGGTTTTATGGACCGGTAAAAGATTTAAGCCAATAAGAACTTCGGACGGAACCAGGGCTTTTTTTGACCCATAGGATATACCCAATCAGATCCCTAGCCTAAATCAGGGCCATCTCTTCCATCTTGTACTGCACTTTTAATCTGTTTTAATCTGATTGGCTTAATTACCCTTGTTAACCAGTAGAAATATCATATGTTAGCGTTGGGCTAGCGCCGTGCCTCAGGGGATAGGTCAGAGAATACATTATGTACCTAATGATAGGTACACAGTCGTATGGTTTAGGTGGTTTGCAGTTTGCGTAAGTACCTAATAATATAATATGAGGTATGAATGTAGGTGGATCGTCCACGGGTACTTCGTAATCAATTATCCCTGCTGCCCTGGTGGACGAACCTGGCAAAGGGCCTGGAGCTGGGACGGCCTGGAAAAGACCCGTCCAGCTGTTTCGAGTACATTCATCTCCACTCTGCAAGGTACACTCATAGTTGAAACTACCCTGAAAGCTACCAAAGAAATACCACATCTTTTGCTTCCCCTATGTCCTTCTACACAACTGCTTGTAGCCACTCCCAAGTCCTGAGCCCTGCTAGTCATTAGTCCTGCCGCAGTTCATTCATCCACCTCCGACATTGTCATCGATGCATACAATGTGTATCCTGAACAAGTCCTTCTGTGGAACAGAAGGGAGTGCCATTGTCATTGGTAAAGAATCGGGAACATACCGAGAAAAAAAGTTGATGTCTATCCTACGACAGGCTCGTGGCTACCTAATCTAGAAAAATGCCGTTCTCTATATCAGAGCATTTGTTCAACTTCCAGCTGGTTAGTCCTATAAGATGCATAGGAGCTAGTTCGCGAGGTTCTAAAGCACATGTCTAAGGTTCTAACTAAGGCTCAGGCTACTTCACCGTCTACCCGTCTACTCTACATAGTGCTACCTGTTTCTACTCCTACTCCTACTGTACCCTAAGTACCTAGATCTGGTAGTCTACATCTCTTCTATCTCTCGCCTTCCGCCTTTCTTACCCCCCTTTTCCCAACCCGTCCTGGTCAAGAGGTACAATCTGCTTCACCACTACCCAACTACGAACAAGGGCGCAAATGCTGTAGTAAGAGGTCCATTGCTCCATTGCTGACAGGCGGGATTATTTATCACTCGAGGCCTGCCCGTCGACTTGTCGACTCGCCTGTTGATCAGCTTTTCCCCGTCTCTTCTCCCGTATCGCTCTCGAGCCTCTCACACCCCGGCTACCTGACAGGGTTCCGCTGCTTCGTCTGATCACCCCAGTCTGATCACCCCCGGAGACTCGAAACATCAAAACTGTTGAATCGGCCGACCTAGCGGTTTTTTTCAAAATTTCTTCATCTTATCCAAGTAGGGGGGAAGCCAAGTGAGAAAGGTTCAGGACATAACATATCTCGAAGTCGGCTAGAGTCTCTAGAGCCCTTCTAGAATTTGGCAGATTAAACAAAGCTTGATCGCGCCGTCAGCTCGAATTCCCCACTGGCTATCGCCGAGCGGTTTCATTCAAGCCGACCTGTTCCCAGTGTCTGTCCCAGCGCCATCGAGAGATCCTGTGCCGCCTGTAATCATTGGATTTTTCTTTCATTTCCCTTTTTTCTTCTTTCTATCCAGCCTGCATGTAAGCAATCGACAACGCCGGGCTCTCCTGTATATATCCAACAACTTTTCAGGACCCGCATCACACGTTTCCGAATGAACACACCCTCCGCGTAAAATAATCTCTATCAACCAATAAAGGCCGCGACGCACTACTAGCCCATCATGTGTTTCGGCAGCCGGAAGAAAGACGAGGAGGGCAACGCCCGGTCACGAGAGCTCGACAAGGTAATCCGACAAGATGAGAAGCGCATGTCAAGAGAAGTAAAACTGCTTCTTCTAGGTACGTACCCGGTTCCTTGTTTCTTCTTGGGACCTCAATTTCATTCCATGTTCGCGTGTCTCAAGCTAGCGGGACACCGCATCTGACTTCGGGATTTTTGCTTGTAGGTGCCGGCGAGTCAGGCAAGTCAACGGTGCTCAAGCAGATGAAATTGATCTACGCGCAAGGCTTCAGCAAAACGGAGAAGCTGGAATGGAAACCTGTCGTATTCAGCAATGTCGTTCAATCGATGCGCGTCATCTTCGATGCCATGGCCGACTATTCGATCGAATTCGAAAACAAAGACAACGAGGTGAGTTGATTACGTGCGCTGAAAATGCGCAACGTTCGTACCAGACCCTCGAGAGCTTCCTGAGACATTTGATCCCATGGCCCAAGGGCTTTTGGCGTTGCGGATAATGATTGCTGACATTCCTACCATGACCAGAAAAACCAAGCACTACTCCTTGTCGACCATGAAATATCGCCGCATGATTCGCTCCCCCAGGAATACCTCGAGCCCGTCAAAACTCTATGGGCCGACCCGGGAGTGCAAAAGGCAATTCTAAAGGGTAACGAATATGCTCTGCACGACAACTTGGCATAGTGCGTCTCATCACCCGTAAAGCCCGGGTTCTTCTTCTTACTAACTTTTTTTTGAAAAAAGCTTTTGCGAAGATGCCGACCGTATCTGGGCTAGCGATTACATCCCAACCGACCAAGATCTACTGCGATCCCGATTAAGAACGACGGGTATCACCGAAACCATATTCGACCTGGGCCAATTGACGTATCGAATGTTCGACGTGGGCGGCCAGCGATCCGAGCGGAAGAAGTGGATTCACTGCTTCGAGAATGTCAACAGTCTACTCTTCCTAGTCGCAATCAGCGGTTACGACCAATGCCTAGTAGAAGATAAAGACGGCGTAAGTTCGCGTATTTGCGTACTGCGTAGTTGCTCTGGGGAAACTCTTGAGTTGCATCGCGATGATACTGGGCTAACGGGTGACTGCTATAGAACCAAATGAACGAAGCTCTGATGCTCTGGGAATCCATCGCGAACTCGCATTGGTTCACCAAGTCCGCCCTCATCCTTTTCCTTAACAAGATGGATCTCTTCCGAGAGAAGATCGCGACAAGCCCTATAACGGCGCACGGTTTCGTCGACTACCAAGGTCCGCCCGACGATTACAAGCAGGCGAGCAAGTACTTCATGGACAAATTCAGGGCCCTCAACCGGAACCCCGACAAGGAGATCTACGGACATTTTACCAACGCCACGGACACGAACCTGCTCAAGATTACCATGGGCTCCGTGCAGGACATGATCATTCAGCGCAATTTGAAGCAGCTGATTCTGTGAGTTGCATCATGACACATGGTTTTCATTAGCGAATCCGCCGATGAAACCGAATCTGGCCATACCACACGTCCCCAGGGATCGCTGGTTTGGCCAGCGATTTCGCGGTGTTTCGTTTCTCGAGACATTGGGGTTAGCAGTGTGACTGAACTTTTCTGAAGCATATAGCATCAGTTCCCGCGCTCTCTTTATGGACGTGCGATTCTCGCCACCTCCACACCAACGACGACAGACGAGGCCGGCTTGGGCATCTTCCGCCCTCCGCCACTACATACGAAGAAGTAAATCTGCAGCGCTAGACTGACGGCTGCCATACCAGTCTATACTTCCGCTGCGGGCTGGTCGAGAAAGATGGTTACTACTCGGACCGGCCGATGACTATATTTACCGGGAGGTGCAGCGTTGCAACCGTTTGTTTTTTTGCAAGCGAGCATTTCCCTGAGGCCTCGGAGGATGAATTTTCAGCAAGCATGGCCAAGGCCGAACTTTGGGGGTATTATTTTTCTTCTCACGTTGGGCGTTATAATCTGCATAAGGACGGTCACAATCTCTATCCGGCATGATGTTGGTTCCCTTTTTTATAAAGTTATGATGATGGATACACCTTGACGCTATTTTTTATTTCTGAGCCGAAATGGGCTTTTCACGGGGGGCGGGGACGAGGACGAGACGGACGAACGAAGGAAGTTAAAGTTGGAAGAGGAATTAGATACCACCTGCTCACATACCTATTATATATATACAAGTCAGATATCTATTAGCCAGATTAGTTTGAAGGGGTCGAGAGATATCGAAAGGCTATTGATGTGTTAATCTTGAGACGTACCGCTTTCGACGATGAGAAGTGTTGGTATTTGATCTGTATACTGATATTATATACTTGAGTCTTACACGACGAAGGTACTATATAGTAATTACATGTAGTCTCACTTCATAGGGTGAATGGAGTTATAAGAAGCTCTTTCGACACTTATTAAGCTTTCGGGGTCTAAATCCAACGTATACTTCCACCGGCACGGGACAGTGATAGATGCCACAGAAAACCCCAACAGCCGATGACGGGTCGCGGCGGCAAACTCAAGGTGTAGGGATGGACACGGCGTGACGTCGAAGTGAAGTGCACAAACCCGAAATGGAAATGCAGCATCGTCATATGGAAGGGAGGCGGGTAGATGTCGCTTACAGACTACGGAATACCGCAGGCACACGCTTTATATAATGGGTACGGGACGTATTCCGTACGATTCCCTAAAGAATTCGAACAGATTCATAAGCACTGGTGACTCCCCCATTTCCCTAGGCAAAGACATATAATTCACAATTGCAATACCTCTTTCCAAACGGCCGGCTTCGCTTTAGGTCGTGGCCGCGCGCTCTGTCGCTTGACGGTAAGTCCACTGGTCTAAGTGGTAGCCGGCCGTGTAAAACCCCAGGTTTTCGTAAGTGGGCCCGGGTTCAAAGCCCGCCCAGCCCAGTTTTTTGCCGTTTTTTTTATTTTTTATTTATTATCTTTTTTTTACATATCCGGATCTCCGCGCCGAAAAGCTCAACTCCCACCACCATTACAATGTAGTTATCAACACATCCCAATCCTTTGATCTTTTAATCTGGTGCATCCTAATTCGATTCATTCAATCAATTAAGCGCTTTCAAATGATGCTTTTTCTATCTTTTTGCGATTTTATTTCGAATTATCATCGAATCTAGTAGGGATTTCGGCGGAGTGTTCTGGCTGACATATTTACCTATATTAACGCTTTCTCCCTAGCAAATCAACTCTATATTAGATCGTCCAATATAGGTGCAACCAGATTCATTCTATTCGGATTTGGGAGAGCTTTGTACTGATATATTATATTTACAGATTACGCAAGGATTGATTAAACTATCAATGTATTTAAGTATGAGGCTCGAAATTTCGCCATGTAATGCGACCGGCGACGAACATCGGAGAGGTCACGTGGCATCGAGAAAGAGACTGGCCTTTGATAACTTTACAGCTACCAATCGGATGATAATGCAACCTGGTTTATTCAAACCGCAATTAAGATAGCTATTAAATTATACTAGTTATTAAGAATTTGGGGAGGTTTTCGTGAAATTATTTAAATGTGAGAGCTATCGCGCCCGGCTTTTCGATACAGAGGGATGTATAGTAGTGCAGATAAGTTTTTTTTTTTTAATCTTGAGTTGTCTGATGTAGCAAAATAGCGGCTAGAAAGATATTCGTATATCAAGTACTACCCATGGTATTACCTAACATTGGGGAAAACCACAACTAGCACCGATGCCGAGATCAGCTTAGTCGAGTTAAGCCGTTAAATGACCGGATCTGCAACGCCCAACTACCTCTTCTGCCTCTGTATGTAATTAGCCATCAGCCGATTGGGCCAATCAACAAGGGCCTTGACATCTCCAAAATATCGATCAACCAGGCAACCAACAAGCGGGTTGTCTCGTGTTGACAATTGACATCAGCCTGATGGGAGAATCATCAGATAGGTATCCAGGGATAACTCGGCTGAGCAGCTTCTTGAAGCTCCCTCTCTCTTAGGAAAAACATCAACACTCTCGTTTGAAGAAATATTGTTTACTGTTTTCTCGGATGCATTACGCCCCTGACTAAAGAATTAATACCTAATGAAAACATATTGCGATTTTGATGACTGTGGTATTCGCCTATGTACCTAGGTAGGTACTTTGCTTTTTTACTTCGGTTGCGGCAGCTATCCGCCCTCGCCTCCTGCGCTTCAGAAGACAAATAATTAAAAAGAACAGGTCACTGATTAGTACATGACAGTTGGAAACAAGCAAAATTCCAAAGGCGCCCTAACCGACTGAATCTCTTATTTTTGAATATCCCGAGATCCAACTCTGTTTTGTCGTCGTTTTTTCACTCACTGTCTGGATTTTTCGTATGGGTTGGATGTGATTCTTGTTACAAGCAAAAAAGCCATCCTCGTTCATTTTTAACCGAGGGGGAGGAAATACGAACGGCTGTCAGGTGATCAACTATCTTGACTACCTAGGTAGCCTACTACCTTTCATCACCGACCCCCAGATGATTGTCTGCCCGACGCACATCCACCATGCCAGAGATGAAGCAGGGCCAGGCGACACAGCAGGATTACCAGGCCGTGGGGGTGACGCCGAACAGGTCATCGTGGTGGGGTAGACTGCAACAGAGGCATCTCATCTTGCAAAAGAAAAGAGGCAAGGCCCTCCTCGTCGGACTTCTGATCCTGCCGCTTTTTGGATTGCTCGGACTCCTCGCCTTGAGAAATCGAGGTAATGGCGGTAGTGGTAGCAGTGGCGATGGGGGTGCGGGTGGTACACAACTTATCACGGATGATACTTACTTCTATGGCCAGTCCGAGCCGGTATATCCATCTCGTAAGTATTTAATATGCCTATATATTACGGAAGCCAGGTCTACGAAAAAGGATACAGTCTAATATGTGTGTGTAGCGTCGATGACCGGAGTTGGAACGTGGGCCGATGCTTACAACAAAGCTGCCGACTTCGTCAAACAACTCACGACCGAGGAGAAGGTATTTCAACACCATCTTTACGTGGCTTAGGAGTTAAAACTGAACAATTCCAGGTGTCCCTCGCATCGGGTCTTACTTCGTCAACAGGTAGCTCGGGCACGCTAAATGGCTGCTCCGGCAATATCGACAGCATTCCTCGCATGAACTTCTCCGGCTTCTGCCTTAACGACGCCGGACAAGGCGTTCGCGGTACCGATTTCGTTAGCGGATATCCAAGCGGCCTTCATGTTGCTGCTAGTTGGAACAAAGATCTAGCTCGAAGCCGTGCAGAGAGTATGGGTCTCGAGTTTAGGGTAAAAGGGGTCAATATCCATCTCGGCCCGGTTGTTGGGCCGCTCGGACGAGTGGTGAAGGGCGGCCGTAACTGGGAAGGCTTTTCTCCTGACCCTTACTTATCCGGCGTCCTTGTGTCAGAGACGGTATCGGGAATACAGTCCCAGGGCGTCATCACCAGCACGAAGGTATGAAATATTCGGGTCTCACGACAGAGTTGTGGCTTATGGGTGTGTAGCATTTCATCGGAAACGAGCAGGAGACGAACCGACAGCCTACCGGTGACGTCGAATCCGTATCTGCCAACATCGACGACAAGACTATGCACGAACTATACCTCTGGTAAGACAGATTCTACAAGTCAGAATTACAAGGGCTAATCTGGTCACAGGCCGTTCCAAGATGCCGTCAAGGCCGGGACTGCTGAAGTCATGTGCTCGTACAACCGAGTCAACAACTCTTACGCTTGTGCGAACAGCAAAATCCAGAACGGGATCCTCAAGACGGAGCTTGGATTCCAAGGAGCCATCATTTCCGACTGGGGCGCACTGCATGCCGGCGTCGCGAGCGCGAACGCGGGCATGGATATGGTCATGCCAAATTCCGACATGTGGGGAGACAACCTCGTGAAGGCAGTGAATAACGGATCTGTTTCGGAGGACCGCATCAACGACATGGCGATTCGGATCATGGCCGGGTATTTCCAGCTGGGACAGGACCAAGACTTCCCAACGCCCGGCGTCGGGATGCCTGCGGATCTTACCAAGCCGCACGAGATTATCGACGCGAGGAACACCTCGTCGCAGCAGATTCTGCTGGACGGCGCTATCGAGGGCCATGTGCTACTGAAGAATGTTAATAACACTCTTCCGTTGAGCAAGCCGAGGATGCTCTCGGTGTTCGGCTACTCGGCTAGAAGTCCTGATCAGTGGAATTATAAGTCTAATGGTGGTGTCGCGGCGTGGACCTTCGGAGGCGAGTCGTCGTATCTCGGACGCGACACCGCCGATGGGTTCTCAGGCCACTATTACGACGATTTCTCGGACATAGCTCCTAACGGAACGCTTTTCAGCGGTGGAGGCTCTGGTGCCGTGACGCCGGCTTCCGTAAGCTCCCCATTTGATGCGCTGAACGCACGCACGCTGGACGATCGCACTGCCGTCTTCTGGGACTTCTTCAGTCCCGACCCCGACGTGGCTGCGACATCGGATGCGTGCCTCGTCATCGTAAACGCGTTTGCGAGCGAAGGATACGACCGCCCCGGGCTGCGCGACGACTACACCGACGGCCTAATCAAGCACGTAGCCGACCGCTGCAACAATACGATCGTCACCTTCCACAACGCCGGCGTCCGACTCGTCGACCAGTGGATCGATCACCCGAACGTAACAGCCCTCATATTCGCGCACTTACCGGGAGAAGCCTCCGGCAAAGCGCTCGTTTCCTTACTCTACGGCGACGCCAACCCTTCAGGCAAGCTGCCCTTCACCATCGCGCACAACGAGTCCGACTACGAACACATGGCGGGGCCGGACCTGCCAGAGGGTCAATTCGAAAAGTTCCCGCAGTCCAACTTCTCGCGCGAGGGCGTCTTCGTCGACTACCGCCACTTCGACGCGCGCAACATCACGCCCCGCTACGAGTTCGGCTTCGGGCTTAGTTATACCTCATTCGCGTACGCGGATCTAACAATCGCCAAGTCCGAGGGCGCGAACACGACGCGCTACCCGACGGGCGCGGTCCGCGAGGGCGGGCAGGAAGACCTGTGGGACGTGCTGGCGACGGTGAACGCGACGGTGAGGAACACGGGCGGCGTTGGCGGCGCCGAGGTCGCGCAGCTGTACGTGGCGGTGCCGAACTCAGGAGGAGACGTGCCGGCGCGCCAGCTGAGAGGGTTCGACAAGCCGTTCGTGAACGCGTCGGCCGAGGCGACGGTGTCTTTTGAGTTGACGAGACGCGATCTGAGTGTCTGGGATGTCGGGGCGCAGAGGTGGCTGCTGCAGCCTGGCGACTACGGGGTGTTTGTTGGTGGGAGCAGTCGCGACTTGCCGCTGCAGGGTACGCTGACGATCTGAAGGGAGCGGTATCTTCCCCAGTGAGATCGTGGGCATACTCCTCCAACGTTGCATAGTCCACTAAAGGGGTTCGAACCCCAACCCTCACCTGATGGCGAGGTGGCGCCGCCTGAAAGTTTATTGTGGCGTCTACCTCGCACATGTCACCGCTCTCTCTCTTGGACTTTACCCCCTCAGCTCCTATGCATACCTTCCCTAGACCTTGTCGGTCAGAAGATAGGGTGATGGCTGCGAGAAGTTTACGTGGGAAAAGGAAATGATTGGTCGGGAAGGTTTCTTCCCAGCTTACCTGGCTGAGGTGGCGACGATGACCAGATTACTCGTTAGACTAGGGAGGGTTTACGTTTGAATGTCTGGCGTTATAGGATGGTAAGGTTGTTTTTTTCTGCTCATACGCTTCGCAAGGTAATACCTTGCGAGTTTTCTCTTAGCTAATAGCATAACTGTAAGAACGGAAGAGCATCAGCATAGGTTTAAAACTTATATATATCCGACAGCCTTAACGCCGACGAGCGTGAGCTAGCTGGGTAAAAGCAGCCATGCATAGTAGAGACGGTCGGGACGGTAGATTTGCTAGGCTGCCGGACTAGACTCTTGAGGTCTGGGATGATTCTACATGACATTAGCGTAAGCCTCCTTTAAGCCTCATTGGTGCGTCACGGCTCTCTTGAAACATAGCGGATGGCATCTCCCCCGTCCCAACCCACGGAAAAAAAAAGCATGTATCGCCGCTTTTCTGTAACAAATCAGAGGAGAGAAAAGACTTGTAGTTGGTGGGGGTAAATGCGTGCTTACGACTAAACCAATGGGAGTCTGTTGATCGCGTCAATGACAGCTGGTGGCTAGACATCGGCTCTATGTTAGCTGTGCATTAAGCCCGTTATAGTTCCAATTCGTCGGCCTATTTTCTTTTTCTCCTCAGCCTCAAGCCGGGCCTCAGCTTATCAATCTACCGGCTCTGTTGCCAAGTCTTGGAGTTACGCGTACCTTTTGATATATTAGGTATGAACAAGAATTGTGGGAAGTCGAATCCATAATGGACAAGAGCAACACAGGTAAAACGAAACGAGCACAACATATATTTATCAAAATGTAGTCGCAATTATAGTTGCTTTAGTCGTACGCCGTTCAAGTCGTTGTAGTCGTACGGACCTCGTGTAGTTAATATATCGCTCGGGCCTGGCGATACGCAATATTGGCATTCTTCGTCAGCCACCTTGCCCCTTTCGACAGCAATAGTAATGGTTCGTGCTTGTGGAGCAAACGCCGCGAAGAGGCCTCGGTTGCCCCATCTTTGACGATAGCACGACGTCTTAGTAAAGATACTACTAAATATAAATTTGCTCGTCAATAAGTGACCTAGTCCTTGGCGGTATAGTGCTTCTACCGTTTCCGCTCGGCAATTGGAGTTGGGAATTCGCAATTCTACAGACTAAGACCCCGGGTAGGCAGGTAAGCCAACAACCCTGGATTGTGACGAGTAGGAGTAGGGAGGCGACGAGGTAGAAAGAAGCAAGGAGCGGCGACAGAACTGACCTAGGTATTATTAATTCTTTACATGATACTAGGTTACCTAGGTGTGTCTTTCTTATTGCATGCTCTCCCTTGTTCACTTGTATCCCCCCGTGCTACCCAAGCGGCCAAGCTTAGCTTCGACCCTAGATTGAACCCCTGTCTCCTGTCCACCGCGCATTTTCCTTCTCAGCTTCTAGGTTAGCTTGGTAGCTTTCCCGCTTCCAGCTCCCTTTGCTATCACGTCTATCAACTTCCTCTATAACGGTCTCAACATACTTCTGCTACCCCCACTGCCGCATGGAACTCTCATCGTAATCTTCTCAACCGGCCTTGATACCATAAAGCAACCGTCAAGCCAATCCGAGGATACCCTTTCCCAGTGAGGAGCTCTCGATATCGTGACCCTAAGCTCGCTTGAATCATCGGCCATTACATTACATCATTCGTCCGTAAGGCTGCTGCCGTCCGAGACACCGAGCTTCCAAGACAAGACAGCAATCCCGTATCCGTGTGAAGCTGTCGACAACCCATCATTCCCTTTACCCGAAAAGTGCGCCTGCACGTGAGGGAAATGACAACTTCGGCCCCTGGCGTCGTCTGTTAGGACTAGCCCGGACCTTTTTTTTTTCTCTTTCCTGCGACCTTGATTGGGCTCCCCTCCACGGGTGCTTGGGTGCTTGCCTCGAACGTTTACGTATATCAGACGTGAGAGGCGCCCGCCTTTAAGAAAAATTACGCTTACTAGGACACCAACCGCCGCGACATGCCGACGACACACGTCTCCAATGGCTTCTCTCCGCTATCCGACAGGACCAGAAACAGCCCGGACTCGTCGCCTGGCCCCTCTCCGCAGCAGCACTACCTCCACGAATCTCATGCGGTAGAGACCGTGACCCTGGGAGGCTTCGCCGCCCGCGCGTGCGAGAAGTGCCGCGCGTCCAAACGGAAATGCGATAAAAAACTACCTTACTGTGATAGGTGTAAACGGTATGTACAGGTACCTAACTACCTACATAATCTTCGATTTCTTTGATCTGGGTAGAAGTACCTAGATCCGCTCTTTTGACGGTGTCTCGTGTCCTGGAAGACTGCCAAGAGATACGGAGTTTGATCTGGGATCTAGCCAAGGTGTAAAACAAGAGACAAACAACTGATCAAGTCGATAGGCTAAACGCCAAGTGCCATTACTTGCAAGATATCTCTAATAATAATGTAAACCACCAGAGCGCCCAGTTTATCATATACCAGCCCCGCTCCCTGTCGAGCGACGTGCTCTTCCGGGGGCCCGAGCCGCTCGAGGGCGTCACGCCCGCGCAGATCCTATCCCTCGTGGCGCCCGTCTCGGGGCTGGGGGGCCACCCGGCGGCCGACTGGCGCTCGGCCATCAACGCGTACTTCTTCTGCATCCACCCGTGGTACGCGGTGGTGCACCCGACGCTGTTCCGGCAGCGGCTCGGCGCGCTGCTGGCCGCGGTCGACTCGCCGCCCTCGCAGTCCGACACGCCCGTGTCCCTGACCAAGAGCCCCGTCGACACGCACCCGCACCTGCCCCCCGTCCCCCACGTCTCCGCCTACCCCTCCGCCGACATGCGGGACAAGGAGCTGGCGCTGCTGGTCGTCGCCATGTACCTGACGACGCGCATGCGCATGACGGACGCCGGCGAACAGCCCATCTTCGACGAGACGTACCGCACCGTCAAGCGCCTGCTGTCGTCGCTGCTGCTGCCGTGCGTCGGCGACCCGGGACCCAGCGTCGAGCGCGTGCAGTGCGGCGCGCTGGTCGCGCTGTACGAGTACGGCCACGGTGAGGCCGCCGCCGCGTACCAGACCCTCAGCCAGACCGTCGCCGTCGCCCGCGTCCTCGACATCAAGCCCGGGCTTATGTCTGATGGCGGCGGAGACGATGTCGAGATGGTCAGCATCGAGGAAGAGCAGAGTGGTTGCCTCTGGTGGGGGATGTTTATTCTTGACCAGTGAGTTTCTTTGAGGCAAATTTGATATCTTTGCTTAATTGCCCTGGCCCCTTTTATTATACCTTTACTATCCACTCGGACTCACTTTAGACTTTCGTTGTGAATACCACTTACAAGGTGACCTTTAGATTCGTACACCAAGACGACGGGGTCAAAAACCTACCCTTCCTCCTCGAGAGCCCCAGCACAAACACGCTACTACCGGAGACGCCACCGATGACGCCCATCCTCTCCTCCAGCGCGATGCTCAACCACGACGGCCTGCCCCCGTCGCCGCCGCCGGGGGCCGCGATGACGGCGGCGCGGCACCTGAGCGCGAGCGCGGCGGTCGGCACCCACAAGCTCGGCGGGTTCCAGCTGTCGGCCAAGTCGTCGTGCCTGTTCCACCGGGCGCTGCGCATCGACAAGGAGCGGGACGCGCGGCCGGGCAAGATGCCGCTGGTGGCCACGTACGCGGACCTGGACGCCGAGATCCGGCGCACGACGCTGACGCTGCTGGGCGAGTCGCTCGACTGGGAGGCCACGCTCGACTGCTTCGCCATGCTCGTCAGCGCGCTGTTTATGATCTACCTGCCGTACCTGACGGTGCTCGAGCATAACATCGATAATACCACCACCACCACCCACAACAACGGGACGACAAGCTACAACTTGCTTTCCAATACCAATACCAACACTAACTCGTCCTACTCCCCCTCCGCGACCTCCACCACCTCGTCGTCCTCGGCCGCCGCCGTCCTCGCCTCCAGCGAGGAGCTCTCGACGGCCGTCGCGGCGCTGCGCTTCGCCTGCAAGATGTCGACCGACATCTCGTGCAAGGTCAACGCCGACTACGACCGCGGCACCCCGCGGTCGCCCGCGCTGCTGTGCGCGCCCGCGGGCAACACGTGCTACTTCGTGATCCTGGCGTACGCCAGCCTTTGCCGGTGTTTCCCCGACGAGCAGGACGAGTGCCAGGCCAACATCGCCGAGAAGTTTGAGAGCCTGAAGCTGTTTAGCTATCGCTGGGGGATCGCCGGTTAGTTGCGTACCTTCCTATTTTACTAACCTACTCTCTTGTTTTCCTTTTGCGTCATGTTTTGTTCTAGAGGGGGTTGGATATGCTCCACCGACGGCTTACCCTGAATAACGAGGTTGGGGTTTGGTTTGGTTTTTGGGGCTTGGCTTGGATAATGATGTGACGGCAAAAGAAACGGACGATGACTAACTTGGCGCTACAGAAAAAATGATGAGCAATCTCGAGCAGAAGATCGGGCTCGATCGGAGCCATTACCTGAAGAACTCGGTCCTCGCGCCGCCGCCGCATCGACTCATCTTCGACTTCGGGAGGCGGTAATATTTGGCCTCTTCTCGGAAAAATGAACGTTGAATAGGTCTCTTTATACAAATGAAAACCTATAAGATTCGTCGTTTTAGGTTTCGAGAAGGGGTCGCCGGACGGTCCTATTGTATTATGGTGGTAGTCGGGAGGGATAATTTGGAGTTGGAATTTCAAAGGTGCTATACACCTAATTAGGTATTGGCGACGGAAAATGTATCCGATGGGACGGGATACAGGATTTGCTTTGCTGGGTAGGCGTACGTTTCTTTCGGCCATCTTTCGGCCATACCAATCCGCTCTGGTTAGCATTTCTATACGTCCGGGGAAAATACGGCTGCATACCAGGTAGATACGGACCGCAGGGGACTATAACAAAGGATATCGATCACATCAACTTCCTCTTTTTCCTATCAAGCATTTTCCGAACCTGTCAAGTTGGATGATTGGGTCGAAAGGTCGGGACAACAGGACGACTGTAGCCGTTAAAGAAATGTACCTAGGTATCTAATATGTGAATCGAAATGAGGATGGGAGATATGAGTTAGCATAGGATTTTGAGGGGCACTGAGTTTATACTCTGAAAACTTGTTGATAACGATGAGGATGATAATTTATTCTATAATAATGTTCGTTTGAGACCCTTTTTATCTCTCTCGTTGCTGTCTATACCTGCTCCCTTCTCGATTCGAACAGTAAATTTCTTACCCTGGCATTTGGGTTTCTCTGGACACCCTCACGTCAAGTAAGATGCAATGTTTCACCCGATCCGGATATCCATCACTTACAACTGCGCGATAAATTTGAAACCAATACCTAGGACATATGCCAAGTCCACCGTGATACCTCACAATTCTAAGGCCTAGGGCGGAAAGAGGTTAAGGGAGACGCCACTACGATAAACATAGGTATATACTCTCAAACACGTATAAAAAAGCAGAAGCAATCCCTCCCTTCACAATATATCATCTCAGTATATCTATGTGATAAACCCCATCCATTATATTCCGTTTCCTTTCTTCCTAAGTTAGCTCTTTATATACAAATACAACAGTGGCGGCCACACCCGGCTGCCGCGTCCCCTCAATATCAAACTTGCTCCTAGCGCCTGCGGATCCGACTCTAAAGGTATCGCTCAGACGAAAAAAACAAAAACAAAATGCATGTATGCGACACGAGAAAACAGAGAGGACATAAGAAGGATTTCGCTTTCGAAATGCTTTTCCTCCTCATCCACAATCCTAGACGAACCCCGAGTTCGCCCATCAATCCGATAGCCCGTCGTCTATGTATACGCCCGCCTGCCTATATGCACTGGTGGCCTCGCACGTACCTCGTCCCTCGTAGCGTTTTGGGTGAAGAGGCAAGAGGCGGGAAGCAATGGATGCGTCAGATACGTAACATGCAAAAGGTTGGTATATGTATGCAAGGTATGCCCAACTTCCCATCTAATAATGAAAAAGCGTTCCTCTGGAACGCCGGATAAACAGATTCGTGATATGGGTTGCGGGGGAAATGGTTGAAGTCGGATAGGTTGACTGGTTAGTCTGGTATGTAGTGTTATAACCCGTTGCTGCCGACTACCAGCACGAGCAACATGCCATTGAGTGCGCAGACGGCTACGAACGCGGCCCACACGGCGAGAGTGTACAGTACACCGGCGGGGTAATGGCAATATAGCATGGCGCCGAGGCCCATGCAGGCGCAGAACAGACTTGCGACGGATCCGACGGTGACGCCGGCGTCGACCTCGAGGCGCAGCTTGTGCTTGCCTGTGGCGATCAGCACGCCGGAGATGCCGAGCAGGATAAAAGCCGCAACGAAGGCGATCACCACCGTCCGCGTTAGCACCGTGTCGCGGTATAGCGCTAGTTGGTGCTCTTGGTCGGCTTCGGTTTCCGGTAGCGATGCGTACTGCAATTTATTGCGCCGGCCGATGCTCGAGTTCAACGAGGACGCGTACTCGTCTTCGGTGGCGTCGTTGTCCGTCGTGCCGGCCGTCGACGGAGGGCGTGCACTGAAGTAGTCAACTGAGGGCGTCTGGCCGTCGATAAGGGGTTGCGTCTCGGATGTTTGCGGCGTCCGAGGCTTAAGCCATTGGCGGACTGTGTCGACCGGTGCGGTAAAGATGGATTTCATATAGACGAAGCCCGGGAAATCCGTGCTTGCGTTGGGGTCGATATAGAGGGCGTACGCTCCCTCGTCGTTATCGCCTGCCTCGCTGCCGTGGTCGTACTCGTTCCAATACGTCCCCGAAGAGCCGCCCGGCGTACTGATAACCGACGGGGGGTTCGAGGTCTGTGGTGTTTGGGATGATCGGCGACCGCCATTCTGTTGTTCGGACTGTAATTTCGCCTTCTTCTTTTGCTTCAGGCGTTCGACCTGGATGGACATCATGTTTTCGGAAGAGGCGGCCTCTAAGGTGGTAAGTAGCTCTTGGTGCTGTAGTTGTAAGGGGTGAAAATCGCGCCTCGTGAAGCTCTTGGGCGAGCTCAGTACGTTCTCCTTGAATCGGGAGCTTAGGGTTGTCGAGCCGGTCCATTTCTGTTGAGATGGGCAAGCCACCGGAAAGTTAGCGTTATCTATTCCCCATGACCGCGTTGCGACCAAGAAGGTTTCCTATCACAGCGGTCCGAAAGTTACATGTGGCTGCATACCCTGTACTTCTTCAGAATCTTACGAAACGCAATGACCTGCGCACTGACGAAGCGGCGCAACGAGTTGATATCGTCTTCGCACTCGTCAACTTGCAAGGCGTACTTGGCAAGTCGCCGTTGTCGTTTCGGTGACACGCCGCCGGCTTCGTTACATCGCACGATTAATTGTTGTACTGAATCTGAGACATGACCTAGAGGGGAGCCACCATGTGTTAGTCAAGCCTATCCGTTATCAATTGAGTCGTCTGTAGTGGCAAGACCTACGCAGGCGCCTCGCTATCTCGTCCGCTTTGCTCGTGACAAAGAGACCGACGCGATTGTGCTGGTTGCACAGCTCGCTGTAGAAGGCATCTTCGAATTTCTTGAGGGCATGGTCCTGCTGGCCGGGTATCGCAATGGCGGTGGCTTGGTCTTTGCTGGTGTGCGTCTTAATCTGGTGCTTCAGCGAGTTGTAGTCGATGTTGTACAGACTCCAGCCCGGTACGGATTCCTTTTCGAAGTGTTCCCCGTATTTCATGGTTACTCGGGGCCGCTGGCCGTCCTACGGCTGCTGTGGGCTTTCTCTCGTCAACGAATGTCTCGATCAAGCCTCTTTTCCAATATCCAATATCAATTGGTGGTGTACCTTGATCCCTGGTGCGGTGTGGCCGCGTTATCCCGAACGGATGCACACAACCATTAGAGTTGTAATGGTTGCTTGGAGATATGTCTCGGAGGGAAGGGATAGGCAAATAAAGAATTGGTGGGGGGAACGTTCGGCGCTTTGAATGTTTCTTGGCCGTTCTTTATCCCCTGTGGTTATATGACGTTGTATGATAAATAACCTGGTTATGGGTTGTGGGTTATGCTATCTCCCTGGTGTCCGGCGGATAGAAATGGATCTGTGGTCCAGCTATTTTATTCGACCTTAGGCTTAGGTATTCCCTAGGTTAGACAGTGAGAAATATCAGACCAGAACGATTCCCTTACTATGGAGAACTAACCTAAGGATCTTGCTTGGGCCTTGCTTCAGAGTGCTAACCTTAGACTAACCTAAGTTGGTACCCATACGGGTCTGGTGGATACCTTCGTCTTTGTCTTGGCAGCAGGAGAAACTGCAGGAGACAGATGGAGACCGATGCAGCCCGACGCCTCTATTCGTAAGAGACAAAAAAAAAAAAACAACGAAACGACAAGAAATTGTACAGTATCCGCTATGCGGGTATGTCATATATCGATCGTCTCCTTTTTTTCTTATAAAGTAATGTAAGCACTTATATGTCGTGTAAGTAAGTCGATCAGACTAGGTTAGTACTTGAGTTGGTGAGTTGAAGCGAAGTTGAGGCTTAATCCAATGTTACAGACGACAGAACTGGAACTTGAGTCAAAACTTCATAGTGGAAGGTGAAGAGTCCAAAGGAGAGTGAGAGTTGATTCCCAGTAGCGCCGAGACGGTGCAGTTCTTGTTTCTTTATAGATAGCAATAGATATGGAGTCTTGCCGTTGTTTCTTCTACATAGTAGATTTCCATACTTTCCTACGGTTCCATTGACGGATCCATGTATCCCATGTGCATGTGCATCTTCAACCCTCGTCGCCTTCTCTTAGGTACTCATGGCACTATGCAAAGCCTACATATGTACGATTCGCTGCAATACGGAGTAGTTGCTACGGTGGGAATAACTGCGACCTCGGCCATCGTCTTGATTCCATGTCCATGTCGATGTCGCACAGTTTCTGCTGTTGGCTTTGTCAAGGTTCTATTCGGCGTCAAACATCCCGTCAATACGGCTCAGCCGATGGTGTAGAGAGATAAGACCCAGGTCAGGTATAATATAAGAGCAGATAATGAATGTCAACTACCCCCCTTCAACGTTGCCTTCTCCCGAATTATTATCTTGTTGATCAGGAAGTTCACTTGATTATACCTCGACGTATCATAATCAGCAGTTCGGTTGGAACGGTGTTAGATCTCTAGGTTAGATGCTGGTGCTTCTGGCGTTGCAGCTGACGAAGCTCTAAGGTGCAGACCTGCAGAAAGAAACCCACAATGTAATTGGTCCCACAGAGAGGGCCTTGGTTTTGTTCCAGTATGGTAGGGCTATTCTCATTGGTTTCATCAGTTTTCAATCGTCTCATTGGAGGGGGACAACCCCCACAGTTGCGTGTCATCCCTGTCATCTCTTATCAACCCCTGCCACATTTTTTCTAACTGCCCGTCGGTATTAGTGACATCCGCACATAACGAGTTAGCTCAGTAAGAGTTAGCGTCTTCGCATCCGTGTCTATGAGATAGCCTGCCGGCCTGCATAAGAGATATATTAGCGTCCTTAAATCTCTTTTACCAATCAAACTTCTTCATTCAACCACGTGCGCTCTCACCGCCGTTCAAGAGGTTCGCGACCGTTGCAATGTTCATCGACGATAGCTTCGTTTTAGCCATTATGATTACGTGCCTTCTGGACCGTTTGATTCCTAAGAGGTAATTGGTCATGCGCTCTTTTACCTCTTGCAGTAGGACTAATGTCGTATTGTCGCAGTCTGGAACTCGGTTCCCGTTGATACGAGCGAATTGAATATTCCCGGCTCTCTAATGGCTACCTATGTTGCAACGGGCTTAACCGTAAAATGACTTTGTTTCGGCTGCGGACAGATACCCAGACAACCGTATGAGACAGAGGAACCCATAGCTACCAGAACCGAGACCCGAAAGGATCTTGCAGGTCTCGTGCCCAATTGCCAAAAACGACAACGTCCATGTGCATCTTCCATGATGCAAGCAAGAGGCGGGAAACATACAGCCAATTTTCTTCCACGAGGGTCATTTCACACAAAAAAACGTTGGAGATTGTGCAACAGAATCCGCCCAATCTTCTAAACTTCCAGTCTAACCTTGGAAGTGGGCAGTTTCAAGAGCTTGTCCTCAGGGATTACCATCATTGTGATCAAGGCGATGGTGTCGCAACGCAACGTGCTGCGACACTACCTAGGCTACACACATGCAGGATGCTGCAGGACGTCGTCGTTCAGTTCCCCGGACTTCCGCTATATAGATCGCCTCAAGTAAGGGAACGATTACGAAGGCTACCTCCATGCACCTCTTCAACCAACCAGTCAACCATCTCGTATCATCCGCGTATTTCTTAAGACATTGACAGCTAGCCAACTAGCTTTCATGGATTTAGGATATCAAGAGATATTGAGCAGAGCCGGCCAGACCTTCTGTACAGAGAAGCCTCCAAACGCGGGGATATCCATGTTCAAAAAGAAATTACAATAGTTGCATGGGCATCGTGATGAAGAGCCAACCCAGCCAACCACTAACGTCCCCATCCCTCCCAATCCTCCTGTTGAGGTTACCTCAAATTCATTTCCTCCCGTTCTCAAGCATCGCCACATTGGTATAAATCGCTGGATTTCTAACCACCCAATTCTCTGATCCTTACTCGGGCTCGATTGAACCCTCCCCCTACAAGCCACAACGAGCGAGATAGATGTCAAATGTTCTAACTACCTACAAGCAGCACGCAACTTATTACCTAACAGGTAACAGTCCTAGTCTCTGCAGAGTCGTATTTCAATCCATGCTCACTACATTGAGCCGCAGCCGAACATTAGCGGCCCCCTCCTCCCGAGGGGGGGGCCGCCTAAGATACCTAGCACCATGTATTCTATCCATACTAACGACCAGGTACTATTTGTTATGAGGTCTAGACTCTAGAGGCCTTGAAAGTACTAGGGTCCTACTGCCATCGCCATAACGGCTTGTAGCTAGTAAGCTGTCAACTTTTTCCTTTCTTTTCTTCGGGTTTGATAGGTTCACGAGAGGAGCGGCAAGCGACGGCGAGAAATTCGTCGCCTCTGTGTATCTCTATGTCAAGTGTCTAAAACAAAGAAAACGTCGGAATACCACAACATTGATTCTAGAAAATTCCGGGCTGTCAAGTTGGAGATTCTAGCTTGCGCCAGAAAGTGAGACCGGTCTGACAGTCGAGACAGGGGCGCAGACAATGCTTTGTCTCTCAATGCTTCAGTTGCCGAGCGGCATCGGAATGGCGTTCATGCAGCCCATGGGAATGCAGATTATTCCATCGCCTCGGGTAGGACAAGGCGGGATGTGATTTGTCGCATCTCCCATCTACTCCTTTCCATACCACCCGATCTTTTTCTCAATCTGCGATCGCCATGGCCGGCTACACAGCATGAAGATACGGAGCGGGTTTCCCCCTTTGTATCTGTCATAAATGATATAATATTTTGGGAAACGCATGTGCTTTTTTTTTTTTTTTTTTTTTTTTCATGCGGAGACTAGTTGTGATGGGCTCGGCAAGAAATTCGAACCGAAGGTGACGCCATTCCGATGCCCGCGGGATGCTCGGCAGTCTTTCGGAGACACTCACCCCTCTTGATAGGTACCATACTCCCGATATCGAAATCCTACAGTGTAGGGTAGGATAAGGTGTGGCCGTGAACCACAGTACGATAACGCGCAATGTATATATGTGTCCAGGTGACCCCCGGACCGAGTCTGACTGCTGTTCCGTTCAGGAAAGTGTTCGCGTGCTCGCTTTGCTATGTTGATAAGCCCCATTTCCGCAGCGATCTCGAACAGTGTTTCACTGTTTCCCCAGGCTTTCGTGTGCGCGGCACTTGCAACAGCAAGACAATGTCATGTCTTGGCGCGGCTATCCGTCGTCTCATACGATTCAACCACAATATCTAATCGCGTGCCATCATATCGATATTACGTCGTCCGAGAATAACCCGAAAGAGAAGCTATATGCATTGATGCGGGGCAATGGGCGAAACGGCAACCCTTTCTTTCCGCTTGATGGATGAGACTCAAAAAAAAAAAAAAAAAAAAAAAAAAAAACCACGACGTCCAGACCTGACTCAATTGACAGATGTGTCAGGTTAATTATGGGGGAGATTTGCAATTGAACGATCGCATGCTACCATACTCAGAATGCCTTGTCACCTGCAAGAATTGTGAGGTGCCTCATCGAAGCTCTTACAGGTCAAGTATAAGTCAGCATCGACAAATATCCTCAACCGACTAATATGCACGCACTCATGCGTAGAGGTTTCCCCAATTTCCGTGGGTTTCTCACCTAATATCACAGATCGAGAGAATGACTTTAGTTGTCTATTGCAACTTATAGATGCTCGATGGCCGAACAGTTAGCTTCCAAACTATTGGAGATGCGCAGACAGGGAATGAGACTGGGTGAACCAGCGATGCAACAGCCACGATTATATCTTAAAGTCGCGTTTTCATATCCCGCCTCGTCAAGAAAACCCAGATGTCCTCACGGACTTCTACTAACTCATGCACGTGGTACGTTGTCTCTACAAACGGTAATCAAGCGAGACTTTTATGTCTTCATGGTCAGCGGCGCGCCAGCCTCCGTCTAACGCCCAACTTCATTCGGGTTATAGAGAATCTTTCAACTGGCCCGTGATGATGGACCAGCACGGCGTCTTGGTGCACGCTTGGGTTCGAGTAACGAACCCCAGCGTCTTCATAAACTACCGTATGGCATGGCTCGGTCGTATGATCGATATCGGACACGCTAATACCCAACATGAAGCTTCTGTAGGTGGATATGTTGGGTAATCACTTGGTAGTACTGGCGTTGTCAGCATTCTGGGGAGCCGATAGTGCATACCGCGTGGCAGGATCGACCGGTCCCGACATTGGATGGCGCCCGCGGAGGCGTTGAGGTCGGATAACCATGCATAGTAACGGTTTTTTTCGCATTTTAAACGATGGCCTAGGCTTCTCCCCAAAGGTATATCCTGCGAGCCTTTCATGATCATGGTAGAGGAGCTATTATGGTTATTATCAATCTCTTGTTTATCGGCTTTTATGTCGAGAACCACTGATCTGTGTACTATGCTATACGGTGGAGTTACGAGTTGAATCTTACAACCTCACTCACTCAGCCACCGTCGAGAAAAGATTGCGTATGCTCTAAATAATAACATTATATTTAATATATAAAACAATCATAACTAGCAATCCTAAAAATTAAGTAAAAATCAGTAAATTATTATTTAAAAATAGTAATTTTTATTATATTTTTTTATATGATTATAGCGTTTGGGATATTATAATTATATATAAATAAAAATAAAAAATATTATTATTTAATATATAATTTTTAACCATATAATTTATCTAATAAAATTACATTTCGAAAAAATCAGAAAAATTATCAGTAAATTAAATAATTTACGGCGAATAGAATGATATAAATTTTATATATATAATTGATATTGATATTAATATTAATTTGATTTATTTGAAAGGCTATGTTAGTAATATTTGGTGGGATGCGCAATCTTTTCTCGACGGTGGCTGTCACTTCAATAGATTCTTCATACCCACATATATTGGATTTTCTGCCGTTTACGATCGCTCGAGATACTGCTGTCTTCGACGGCCTTCCTATGTACCTTATACACCATCTTGTGGAGAAACTAAGCGGTTAGGTCATGGTGGATAAAGCCTGACCTCCGGATCCCCAAGTGTCCACCACGTCCGGTACCAGACGGTCTGGACGGTCTATTGCCCTACTCCACTTGTAGCCCTACAGTAAAAGTTTCCATTATAAATAAAGGCCAAAGTTTTCAAAAAGAAACGACGCAGGCCTGATTCGAACAGACGCTCCCGAAGGAACAAGATTAGCCTTATCTCGGATAGAGACCATTCTAGTCTTGCGCATTAGACCACTCTGCCACTGCGCCCTCATTGTGTGGTATACCCATCACGTGGCAGAGTGTCGCCAAAAACAATATATAATATAACGCCAGCAACTCCACCAAGTCGCTGCCGATCTTTGGACACGGCAAATCGTGTGTGTCATTGCAGCCAGGGTTTTTACATTGTAAGAATTGGGCTGCCTGAGTTGTCAAGCTTTCGAGTTGGCCTTCGGGGCGGATTTCACTCACCTCGCCTTCTAACTTCACGACTTTTTTAATATCCCAACACTGTTAATTATGAAGGGTAATAGTGAAAGAACAAGGCACATTGTTTTGAATCTAATTCAGGGGTATGGACTATCTTGCCATTCAAGTTGTGGCATATCATGTATGGTTAGGTAAGTAGCTGGCGACAGGGCTTCGCCTTGACGATAGGAGTGTGCTGTCATATAATTGGGTGGTTTCTAGATTCTAAGGCTTCGAAGAAACCGAGCAGTTGGCTCCTTGCGATACCTTGTGAATAAGAATCTTCTAGATTCTACTTGATACATAGAATGTTGAAAGAGCCGATTATTGAGTTCAAAGCAAATAAAAACGTACATAGATACCCTGGTATATCAGAATAATGTACTTCTTCTGAAATCTTAGGTTTATTCAATAATAACCAGCATACAGTTATATGGGTGAGTAAGGTATCATCATACCAGGACTGCCATAGAGTTCCTGAAGCGCAATAAGCCCGGCCTCACCGCGAAGATAGTCAGGAATCAACAGTTCAACGAGAGAGTAATAATCTTAGGTGGCCCGTATCCCATTCAAGCTTCGAACACTCAAGCTTCACACACTCAAGCTTCACACACTCAAGCTTCACACACTCAAGCTTCACACACTCAAGCTTCACACACTCAAGCTTCACACACTCAAGCTACATCTTCATCATTACATTAATACGTCTTATATTATCCACAGCCACAATTGGCCTGCTCTTACTTTGTACATCAACCGATAGAGCTGGCTGACTCCAATCCCAAAATCCCGGCTCATACCGGCGGGTTCGGCTCCTCGAAGCTGATCTTACCCGCGTTGACATCGGGATAGACATCAAAGCGGCGCTGCGTCGAAAGCGGGATATTCCTCCTCGTCGTCGCTATCGTATCGCCGTCGAGCTCCGCCGTCACGATATCCTCGGTCTCGTCCGCCTCGGCCAGGATCTTAGCCATGGGGTCGACGACGAGCGTGTGGCCGTAGGCGTGGTACGACTGGCTCGTGTCGCGCGCGGGGCTGCACAGCGCCACGTACAGCTGGTTGTCCATGGCGCGGGCGCGGCCCTGGAGACGCCAGTGCAGCGGGCCGGTGGTCGTGTTGAAGGCGCCCGGGTAGACGAGCGCGAAGCAGCCGCGGCGCGCGGCCACCGTCGCCAGCTCCGGGAACCGCACGTCGTAGCAGATGGCCACGGCGATCTTGCCGTAATCCGGCAGGTCCACGATCGACACCTTGTTGCCCGGGGACAGCACGTCGCTCTCGCGGAACGTGATCTGCCCCGGGATGTCGATGTCGAACAGGTGCACCTTGCGGTGGCTCGCCAGCAGCGCGCCGTCGGGCCCGAAGATCAGGGACGTGTTGTAGTACTTCTTGGTTGAAGGGTCCGGGTCCGCCTCCGGGATCGAGCCGCCTACAAGGTACGTCTTGGTCTCGGCGGCCATGGCCGACAAGGCGTGATATGAAGGGCTCTGTTCCTTAGAGGGCGGGCCGGGAAGTAGGGTCTCGGCGTACGAGGGGAAGAATTCGCAGCCGTAAGGCGAGTTGAAGCACTCGGGTAGAACGATGAGCTTAGCACCTGTCGCGGCCGCCTCAACGACCTTTTCCCTCGCATGTCTTAGGTTGGCAGCCTTGTCGGCGCCGCTAGCTAGCTGGATGCAAGCTAGCTTGAGGGGCTGCTTGAGAACGGGCTCGTTTGATGTAGCCATGGTGCGAACTAGGGGGGATCTTATAAGGGGTGCAAGACTTTTAGTTACGGCTGGAGAGGTCCGGGGTGAAGCTGTGAATGACTTTTTTAAAACTACCGCGGTCTTCAGCAACCTTCTCATGGTGTATCGTACAGCTTATCTTCAAGATAGCTGCAGACACTACACCACGTATTGGAGGTTGAGCTCAGCTTAGTTACGCAATGCGGGGCGATATGCTTGGCTTAATGCATGTGGGACAATGTTGACCAGATTGAATATCGTAATATCGTATAATTATTAATATGCCATATACCCCTGACCTGTTGCCCATCCATCATTCATGTTGTACAAAATCACATAGCCCGTGTTGAACCCCGCTGAAATGAAATTGGAAAAGTCGAGTTTTTGTTAAGAATCTGGATTCTCATGATGGCGAAATTTGACCACGAACCCAACACCGGCAGTCTGATCGATGTATGTAGCTAGCCACAGCAATGACTACGCCCGATATCCCAACCATATATGACCCAATTCCAAACCCGCCGGATACGTCCTCGTGGTTGATCGACCACCAGAGTGATAGGGCAAGACTGGCGAATAGCAACGATATCGTTGCTGCCGATAAATAGAAGCACACGTATGTTCGTGTCTCCTCGTGGGTAATAGTGAAGCTAGGAGGGTCGTCCGGAGTCTCCAACGTTAGCTGGGAGAGCTGCTGATTGGTTGGTGATGATGGTGGGAGTGACATTAAAGGGGATATTGGTCGTGTGTATAAGGGTCATTGAGGTAGGCAAACAATCCTCTGCGGCTAATGTCGAAACAGCTTAACATGCTCATGACCTCTTTTCCTGGAACACCAGTTAGGTGTGTACCGGCCCGCGAATTTTATGTACCTTCTACCTTTTCTACCTTTTCGGTGACCTAGACCCTAACCAGTGCCTACTCCACTGTGCATTCGTGAAAGTAGCAAAAAAAGGTACTTGAGATGACAGCTTCCAGGTTTGATGTTCGATGTTTCCTTTGACTATAGCTATGGCTTGCATAAGGCAACCTTTCGAGGCAGTGTTGAAAGACAAAGGGAGGCGAAGTTGGCTACCATCAGCGAATCAAAGCGGGTATAGGGTGAGAAAATCATGTAAGGCAGTCTCGAATTACTGACTTGAATTGGAAATGGTTGGCGGCCCAGTCCTAAAGCATGCTCATTCAAAGCGCTGCCTTCCTAGGAATTACACGGTCCTTCATTTTTTGCCTGATCACCAATCACAACTCCTTGCCAATAACTCCCCCAACTGCTCCAGGTGTTTCTTATCAACCTCGTCGAACCCGCTGACGTCCGCGCAGTCTATGTCGATGATGGCAACCAGTTTGCCAGCTTCGCCCTTCCCACCTACAACAATGGGAACTACGATCTCACTTCTACTGTCCCCGTCGCAGGCTATGTGGCCCGGGAACTGCTCGACGTCCGGAACTAGTTGTGTCGTCTGACTTTCTGCCGCTGCGCCACATACCCCCTTTCCAAAGGCGATGGTTTGGCATGCCACCTTACCCTGAAATGGGCCTAGGATGAGATGCGGTTTTGACTGCGTTGATTTTGGGTCAAGCACGTAGAAGCCTACAATATGAAAAGTTCAACTTGGGCGATTCTGAGAAGTTAGAGCTCTAATGGTAATTACTTACCTGCCCAGTTCACCTGATTGCTAGGTGAAGGCAACGACTTGTAGGCGTGCCATAAGAGAGAGGCCGCATTCGCCAGATTGCTGTGAGTGCATTAATACAGAAAGCAGCCATGTGTAACCCATAAGATAGCCACGTACCAGACCTAAGGGGTAGAAACATGAGCGTGAGTTGATTACGAAGTCCCAAGAGTCTGTACCCACCCAGTTCCTTTGATCATCGAATAGACCTTCAGCTTGTAGCAATACTTGCGTATAAGCCTGTTCTTTCGTCACCCCTTCGGCGAAGTTTGATGCGTCTGCGTGGACCTGGAATATGTTAAATTGATATTCGCTGCTTGATTTCGATGTTACCTAAACTGGGGAGGGCCTCACCATTTTAAATATTACGACCGTCTTCGGTCCCAGGTAAATCTCAAGCACTATACGTTTAATGATCTAGGATAGCGATACTGTCTAGATGAGGTTCCACGCTGAGAGTCAAGTGTGTACAACGGTATAATGATGCGTATGTGATACTCTTGAGGGAGAGATTCGAATTTGGAATTTGCCGAGCACGCCATTCGATATAGTAATACAGGGCCCACCTGAAGGCCGCTAATGACACCGGGGATTAGCCCTACCTGTACCCGTACTTTCGGGGCTAATGTCACCGGCATACCGGAGTTTATTTCGAAGGCACCGGAGCTCGATCGCTTTTATGAATGTATATATATCACTGTGTTGAGCAATCAACTGTTTTCTTGCGGTTCAGAAAGAGACATACGAACCCCTTCATGGACGATTGAATGTTAGGTTCAAGACAAGTTCTAACCATGATTATCCGGGGTAAATAGGGGCCCTACCTGGGGTATTCACAAGCGTATAAGTTGATTGGGTATTAGGTATAGCGGTCCGCGGGGCCCCCTGGATTCCAGCGTCGTAGTATAGCCCCTCGGACCCCTTAGGTAGGCCTCGGAACTAGATGCGCGGGCATGACCTAGAATCTCGACAGATCTGCGAATCTGGCTAACTCCAGCTTCTCTTTTCACGTGCCAATTCTATCTTCACCTCTGAGCCCGTTATTCTGACATCCTTCTGACATCCTTCCGATATCATGATTTAAGGCAAATTGCTATCGTAAAAGGAGACCTGACCTGAGATGGGACAGACGCCGCCGCAATGGGCGCCATGACACTGAAGCGAATCCCCGCCTCCCACGCGCGCCTGCGGCAAGTCGTCGTCGTCTCCGTCGTCTGCCTCGCGCTGTACTGCTTCCTCCTCATACCCGAGCACAGCCTGAACGCATCACGCACCGTCCCGGAGCCCTTCCACTTCAGCTCCCAGCAAGCACCCCCGCGGCACCACCACCATCCCGCGGAGCTCCTCAACAACCGGTTCCTAACAGCACCACAGTGCGCGGCCGCGTTCCCGGGCCTGACCAAAGAAATCGACGACGTCGTAGCCAAGGGGCCCTTCGTGCTGCCGCGAAACCCGCACTTCGGGATGGGCCCGCTGATCGCGCGGGTCCGCGACGGCAAGCTATCCATCCTGTCGTACGCGCGGCGCGTCGACCTGAGCCGGGACATGCTGCAGCACCGGTCGGCGACGCTGCACCAGATCGCGGCGGCGCTGCTGACGGCGCCCGTCTCAGAACCGGTGCCCGATACCGTCTTCGCCTTCAACCACGAGGACGACCCGCACTCGCCGTCCTTCTCGTACGCGCGGCCCGCGGACCCGGCGCTGGACACCTCCCACAGACACGTCTTCGCGATCCCGCACTTCAGCTTCTGGTCGTGGGCCATCGGGCCCGTCGGCAGCTTCGGGCGCGCCTCGGCGGCCATCACCGCGCTGGAGTCGCGGCTCTCATGGGGCACCAAGGACGCGCGCGCGGCGTGGCGCGGTACGACGTGGTTCAACGCGGCGCGGGCGGCGCGGCTGCGACAGGACCTGGTGGCGAGGGCGCGGGGGAGGCCCTGGGCGGACGTGGAGGCGCTGCACGGCAACCGCAGCAACGCGCTGGCGATCGAGGACTTCTGCGGGTACCGGTACGTGGTGCACACGGAGGGGGTCACGTACAGCGGGCGGTTCCAGTACCACCAGCTGTGCGCGAGCGTGGTGCTGACGCCGCCGATCGCGTGGATGCAGCACCTGACGCATTTGGTAAAGCCCGCGTTTAGCTACGCGCTGGACGGGGTGATTAGGACACCTCCGAGTACTGACGCGCCCGGCGGCGGGGATATGGTGCCGTATCCGGCGCCGTGGGTGAAGGAGGCGTGGCCGACGGCGTATGATCCGCGCGGGGACGCGAATATCGTGTTCGTGGCGCCTGACTGGAGCGACCTCGAGGCCACCGTCGAGTGGCTGGAGCGTCACCCCAAGGTCGCCGAGGGCATCGCGCGGCGGCAACGAGAGCTGTTCGACGGCGGCGGGTACTTTAGTCCCGCAGCTGAGATGTGTTACTGGCGGGCTGCGATCCGGGGGTGGAGCGAGGTGGTCAGGACGGACGGGCAAGGGTTTGAGGATTTAGAGGAGATACCCTGGGAGGAGTTTAGTCTGAAGGAGATCCATAAGTGATTGTCCAAAATATTTGATTATATATGTGCGTGTGAATCTTGTTATTAACACGATGAAAAATACCTAGGCATTCGGGCCCAATATCCGCTATTATGTGCCAACATCATTAGTATAGTACACCTGTAACACAGTTATATATATTTACAATGCCCCCGGGGCCTCTTACAACCGCCCTCATTAGCCGCTCCTCGCACTCAAACTGGCGAAGGCATCCGGGCTGTGTCGACCATTGTTCCATGCCATCTCCATACCAAGCGTCATGCTCTCCCTACTTCTAGCGCTTGACGCGGCCATATTAGGATTTCCAGATGAACCGTACGGGCTTGGCGCCGGTGCTTGGCTGGGGACCGAAACTGCAGCGTTGTTCAGAAACGGGTTTCTATTTCCAGACAAAGGAGACGAGGACGGCTGCTGCGGTGCCTGTGGTTGTGTTGATGCCTGGGCCGGCTGGTTCATTTCCGGGCCTGGTACGTTTTGGTCTTGAGCTTGAGGTCGAGCCGGGGCTAGTTGAGGGTAGTTGAATAGAGCCATGATAGACGCGGTATCGGCTCGTTGAGGTTGAGGTTGAGGTGGCTGGTATGGCGCCTGAGGTGCGACTTGCACAAGTGGTTGTTGAGACTCATACCAAGCTTGCTGGGTCGGTTGAGGCTGTGGGGCTGGAGCCGGTTGTTGTACAGGCTGCTGTACAGGCTGGCTAGTATAGAAAGGATTGCTCGCGTATGGAGACTGAGGTGCACTATAAAAATTTTGTTGCGTTTGTTCGGGTATCTGGTTTAAAGTGGGCGACGTTAATCTAGTCGGCGATTTGGCGAATGGGTTATTAGCAAAAGATCCCTGGTTTTGGAATTGCGAAGTATTCAATGAAAGCGAGGACTGCGGGTTGGGCGGTGCCTGCAAGAATGGGTTATAGCTCTGTAATGGCTGGGGTTGGGGCGTTACTTGAGGCGCCGCTTGAGGGTAGGTTTGACTACTACTGAAAGAAAGTGATGCAAAGTTCTGGGTTTGCGGAATCGGCGGCGTCATCGAGTGCGGATAGAACGACTGAGCCATAGGCTGGGAAGCTGGCACTCCTCCCGTGTGGTGGGGGAATAGGGGCTGCTGAGACGGCGGCGCCGGAGACAGGTTCTGTAAGCTCTGGTTCAAGTTGAACTCGGCCTGTTGGCTTGGCATTCCGAACGGGTTCGAGGCATAGAAAGGGTTTCTGTTCTGCAGAGTTCCCGTCGATTGCGAAGATTGGGGTTGAGCCGCCGGTTGGATGTCCCAGGGGTTGTTTGATGGGCTGACTGGACTTCGCGCACTGGATGGACTAGACTTGGATAGTCCCAAGTTAGGCTGTGGTGAGACAGGTTGCGGAGTCAACGACCTGGACGAAGTAGGAAGCGAACTCTCGCGTTGTTGCGACAAGGCCAATGAAGAGCCTCCACCCTCGCCAAGTCGCACCAAAGATTCCACAGTCTTTTCAAGATTACCATTCATACCCTTCAAAATCATGGCGTTGCGCTTGTCGTCTGTGAAACCCATGTCTCTGAGTTGCGTTAGCTTATGTGCCGTATCCTCCACTGTGTCTTGGTGCACGCTTGCTCCAAAAACCTTAGAGGCTTTATTCCGCATCTGATCGGGACCATGCTGGTGGTGATTCTGCTGATCGTACGGACGTGCTTCCTTCTTCGATCGGAATGAAAAGAAACGGCTGCCGGTTTTCGGCGGTAGCGGTGGCGGAGTGCCTTCATCTGAACTCCCCGTGTTATGCTTCTTCGCGCCATGGCTGTGGCCATGGCCATTGGTCGTGCCGCGGTTACTGGCAGGCGTCTGCATGTACTTGGCTCGTATGAATCGTTCCATAGCTGAATCGGCTTCGTCGGCGTCGATGGGAACAGGAGGCTTCTTGTTTTGAGAATTGTAAATCTTGTTAGATGCGACGTTTCCTACTCTCTTCATAGTCTAGCCAAGGCTGTTAGTTATAACCGGGAGCTGTATGTCGGCTTGGTTACTGAAATCGTACCTCGACCTGATCATTGGACCAGCTATCCATGCTCAAGGACTTGACCTTTGAGATGTGGGTACCCAATTTGCGATGAATGGCAGCGCATCGCATACATAGGAAGATGCCCAACTAAGGCCACGTTAGCGTTCTATTTGTTCCGTCTGCGTACGTGGTCGGTTTCTGTAGAAAGGAGCGGGTCGTAATTGCAGGGGGAGGAATCGGATTGAAGACGTACGTTCCACGATGCCCAAGCTACAAGACTCCAAGGTCAGCTTTGTCCTAATGGACACGAAAGGAGTAGACAACGAGTAGGACAACGTACATGGGTTTCTGGCTTGGCAATCGGCGCAAAAGTTGTTTCCTGGAACATTCTGTACGAGGTCGTGCAAGACTTTCTCGTTGCGCGCCTGTTGGCGCTTCGTCATTAGACCGGACATGTTTGCGATTCTGGTCGATGTTGGGATTCGAGGGCTCACGAGAGCATTCATCGAAATATGGAGGGGATGGATTCGGTTACAAGAGGGCGCGGCTGAAAATAAAAGTTGGGCTGCCAACCACCCCGTAAGGACCAGTAGGAAATCTCGCCTAGGAGATGACTGAGGCCAAGGAGGGTATGTCGCTGTTGGATATAGACCAGGGGGTGGTTTCCTCGATTCGGATTAGGGCCTCATCAGCTGTTCATGGCGGTTCTGATTTGCGAGATCCTATGTCAGTGCCAATGCCAATGCCAATGCCAATGCCAATGCGATGCCACGCCAAAGTAAGGGAGAAGTCTTTTTATAGCATACGCCTAGGGTTTTCTCCAGATTAACTAAGTTTGGTCAGAAAAGAAAAGGAAACGAATGAAGAAGAGAGAAAAGAGTGCTTCTAAAGGTCTTGAACTCCAGACGGAGTATTAGTATGAGAAAGGATCGACAAGGCCTCAGACAGGCCTGGATCGCGACTCTAGAAACCAAAGCTGCCCCACTAAAAGAAAGGAGAGAAGACGCAGAATCCCTAAGAGGTACGTACCAGGTACCTGAATTTAATTTTCCCACCTGGCACTCTCAGCTGCCCAGCTGCCCGCGCTAAAATACACCGACCAAGCCGATGCATCCCGAATATTAAGCGACCGGTTTTAGTACCACGTGCACTGACCTGCATAAGGTTAGTTGAACCTAGCCGTTAGTTCTGTACCCAGGCCGCAGCGCATGTCCCGTTTCTTGCAGTTTGAGATATTGCACATCACCAATTGCCTAGGAGGTACCAATTCAATGGCGACGACTTTCATCTAAATACATACCTGTAGATGCCTACCTACCTAGGACCTACCTAGGTAGGTAGGCAAGGTTGGTGTTAAGTATATGTGTACGATAACATCCAACTCATAGATGTCATATCAAGATTCTTTTTGCAATCGCGTAACTCGAGTCACCCGAGGCGCGTCATCTCCTTCAAGGGCCTTTTCGTTGCTTACGCCTCGCAGCCCCATTCGATCCTTGTTGCTCACACAAAGCTAGTAACTCTGATCTTTGGTTCGCCTAAGTCATTAGTGATGACGACTTAATAATAGGTTGTTGGTTCGATACCGACGGCGTGTCGGCTCTACCGGCGGACGTCGTTCTCACTCTGGGTATGCTAATGGACGATATCGAACACCTCATGATACTAATAATACTAAATGATACTGCCGTGAGCCTCCGTACGCATACTTATTTTGCTACTCGAACCATCCATGTCAGCCGTAGTCCTCAAGCCGTCCTTCCGCCCGGGCCTTCCAGAGATCTCTTCGGAGCCGCCGGCTACCCAGTCCGTCATCCACGCTCTCTCGCTGCAACCTCATATCGAGGGTGGTTATTTTGTTGAAACGGATGTATGTACGAAAATGGTTCGTAGCTATCACGTGGGCAGTATCGAACTGTTGTCGGGATAGCATTCGTTCTTGCAGCGTATCTTGCTTATACACCGGCGTTGGCATACATTTTATTCTTCGGGTTTTAGAATGTGAATGGTAGCCAATACTGACACTCCACTCCCCTTACAGCGTGACCCCCTCCTGGTGCCCTCCCCCTTCCCTCCAATCCCGGCATCGTCTCTTATGCCCCAGCGGCCCGGCTTCGACCCGGCCCATCGCAATGCCTCGACGAGCATTTTCTACTACGTGACGCCCCAGTCTCCGCAGGGCAGCTTTCACCGCAACAGGGGCCGGACCGTACATACTCTCCACCGCGGCCGCGGCGTATATGTGTTGATCCACGCCGATGAGCCCGACTTGCCCGGCGGCGGCAAGAGGATCGAGTCTTTCGTCGTCGGCCACGACGTCGCCAAGGGCGAGAAGCTGCAGTGGATCGTCGAGGGTGGGAAGTACAAAGCTAGCTTCCTTCTCCCGGACGATTCCGGTGCTGGCGAGAATGTGAGCGGCGGCTTACTGATCTCGGAGACGGTTGTCCCTGGTTTCGAGTTCTGCGATCACGACTTCTTGGACGCGGAGGGATTTTGTGTCTTGGTAGGTGCTGAGAAGGCAGATGAGCTAGCATGGTTAGTCAGGGAAGTATAGGAGATGGTACGGATAAGACGTCCAGGGAAGGCTCAACCCGCACATACCATTTATTTTTACTGTGACTGTGACATGTAATGTCAAGAAAGCTGCGCCTCAACCACTGCTTGCAGGGGCCACTCAACTGCCAGTATGGCGCCTAGGGGGATGGTAGGGGTTGAAATATCACAAATCAAGCGCATATCTTGGAGACTGGGATCGTCGACTTAAGAGCTGACCCTTGCATATTACCTACTAGAACTCTGCTAAGCAAGGCCTCACACCTGAATAAAGATATCGGCTACCTTTTCTCCAATAGCTAGTGCCGTCGTCATTGTGTTAGAGCAGACATTCTCCGGTGCGATGCCCAAGTCCGCGATCTTCAACCCAGTCACGCCGTAAACCCCTAAGCTACTGTCTACGACCCCTAGCCGATCTCGAGGCGCCATCTTGCACGTGCCGATGCCATGCCAGCACGTCGTCATGGTTTTGCGGATTCACTCTTCGATAACTGCGTCGTCTTCGGAAGAATACTCGATGTTACTCCTTGGATTTGAAGCCGCCGGTGACGCGCCATCTCCGACGGAATCCGCGGCGTATGATGCGCTGGATCCCGAGCGGAACGCCGGGTTCCGGTATGGTAGCTCGCCTAGATTGATTGCCATCTTTTCTGCAACTTCACGTTGGAGCTTGTAAACTCAGACTGGGGCATTCAAGTCCAGACCGTGCTTGTCTGTAAGATAGCCCGATTTGAAGTCGAGTGGATCGTCCAGACCCGATCCGGTAACATGCTTTGGATCAAATTAGCGAACGCAAAAAAAAAAAAAAAAAAAAAAAGAAAAGAAAAGAATCATATCCCGTAAGGCTTGCCACATAGCCTCGAGAATATGGATAGGTGGTGTAGACGGCCATGGAGAAATACTGCCCTGGAGGTGCTTAGAATCGATCCGCCAAGAGGCTTCATCGGATCTTTGAAGTCTTTATCCCAGGCTTCTTTGGAGGCCGGGCCGAGAGCTTCGATTTCTGAAGGTTTCGGGCGCATTTTTGTCCAGGCATCGATGCCGTTCCAACCTAGAATCTTGTCCTAGTCCATCTAGTTAGTTGAATACACTCACCCGGTTCTGGTATCTCAAACAACCTACCTTATCTGCTAGGAGCGCCGGGCCATCCGCTTGTCCGCTGTGGATCTGATCTGTAGTCTCACCCGGGGTGAGATCGGCCTTGTACACATATATACCTAGAAATGTTGTGATCCTGGTAGTCGTGTCCGACTCCCGGTAGTTCTACGACGGGCGGTGCTGTAATGCTAGCCTCCTTGAGAACCTTTGGATCTCCGACACCCGACCGCTCGAGAACAGACGACGTGCCCAGAGTGCCGCAAGAAAGCACCACCAACTAACTTCCTGACTTTCACTGTTCTGATAACCCGATTAGAATCGGATCGCGTAGCCGAGTTGGAGCAATATTCGACAATACTGGATTGATGATAATGGGCACCTCTAGATCATCTTTTCCGCTTTCAATGACCAGAATAAAAAGCTTCAGGTCTGTATCTGCCATCCTCGACGCAACGACACAGCCAGCTGTCCCGCCTTTGAGACATTAGTCAACATTGTATCTGAGACTAATCTTGAAACTATATCTACCTCCTTTATCTCTTCGGGGAGAATTGTGTAGATACCCATTGTAGATTGAAAAATATTTCTCTGAACTACTCAACCTACAGGAGTTGGTAGCTATGGGGGACTGATGATAGTGTTGTTGATGTGCGGTATTCCATATGAAGGAGAGCCAACCATTTTGCCACCACCCAGATGTAACGGGGGTATTGTACTAGGTTACGGGATGAGGAAATCAACGACGTTGTTACACAAGGAGCCTAACCCTAACACCGAGAAGCTATAGGGAGGGACAAAGGGGTTCATCCTATCCCTGGAATATGATGAGGGACCTCTAGGGTAATACTGAAACCAAAATATTAAACAGCAAATGAAAACAGAGGTGCATAGGTCCAAGGCCCTTTTATGGGCACGAATGCTGAAGAGCCCAAAACGCTATGCTAGAGTTTCTCAAGTGGTCTGCCAGCTATTGTAGTTGAACTGATTAGGAGAGCACTCATGTCTATGGCAATCCAGGAAAGCTAGTTAGAAGATGTTTCGAATGGTACGAGGAGCAATGATACAATTGCAGTTCTGTAGTATAACGGCTTTTAGCAAATAACATCGTGAATTAACAACTGACTAGGAGGATGGACGTTGACAGTCGGTAAGCAGCCTTTTTATCCCCTATGGCTTAGTCATCATGAGTCTTATAAGATGTATAAGATGAAGGTAGATCCTCATGTAAATTCGCTGGTAATATACATCCATGTCAAATTCAGTGCATTTGCCATTATCGAACCGCCCTGTATCCTCCCTGAAGCAGGACTTGAAACCAGCGATACTTCGTCAAAACTCACGCATTCGAGGTAATTACTATTCGAAATAGCGGCACCATTTCATTCTACATACAAATATGAGCAAATCGTGATCCTTCTGACAATTATAGCCCAAAATGGTTAAGGCGATACAGATATGAGACGGCGAGCTTAGCGTTTTTAAGAGTCATGGAATTGAAGGATGAGGCAAGAGTATGCGATCGATAGAAAATACAAACGATGGCATAATTTTTAGCTCACCTAGATTAATGCCGTTCAAGAACCGCCTAGTTACACTCACTACGTTCTTGCTTTAAAACTAGCATCACCTCAGAGACTACATCGCTCCCCGTCGGATTGAGAAGAAACACTAGGTAGGGTCTAGAAAGCCGCAAGATACTTCACAGCGTAAAGAAAACTCCGTCTCCCAAGCATCCGCTCACAGCACCATGGACGCCGACGCCTTCCTCACCACCTCCTACGCGCGCATCCGCGCCAGCGCCGCGGTACCCCCCGGCACCAGCGCGCCCACGCTCCCCTCCGCCGCCGCCCTCTCCGCCGCGCGCGCCCTGCTGCCGGCCCCCACGCCCGACGCGGAGGAGGCGTGCCTGCGCGGCATCGGCGCGTCCGCGACGCTGGCGCACCTGACGGACGCCGTGGCGCCCGCGCTCGAGGGCCACAACCGCGGCGGCCGGTACTTCGGGTTCGTGACGGGGTCGACGCTGCCGGTGGCCGAGGCCGCCGACAACCTGGTCTCGGCGTTTGATAACAGCGTGCAGGTACATCTGCCGGACCAGTCTATCAGCACGGAGGTCGAGGATGCTGCGCTCCGGCTGCTGCTGCGGGTTTTGCATCTGGGAGGTGATAGGTTTCGCGGCCGCACGTTTACGACGGGGGCGACGGCGAGTAATGTGCTTGGGCTGGCGTGCGGGAGGGAGGCTGTTGTGAGCGCGAGACTGCCGCGCGAGGCGAGGGAAAGGGGGGAGGGGGTCGGCGAGTTGGGGATACTGGGGGCGTGTGCTGCGGCGGGGATTCGTGAGATTCAGGTGTTGACGAGTATGGGCCATAGCTCGCTGTCGAAAGCGGCTTCGGTTGTTGGCTTGGGGCGCCATGCCGTTAAGGAACTACCGCATAACGAGGCCGAGCCGTGGAGGTTAGACCTTCATGCCGTGGAAAAGGAATTGCAGCGTAAAGATATTGCGAGCATCATCGCCGTCAGTGCGGGCGAGGTCAATACGGGGCGATTCGCTACGTCCAGCACGGAAGACTTGCGACGATTACGGGGGCTTGCGGATAAGTATGGCGCATGGATTCACGTCGACGGCGCATTCGGTATCTTCGCCCGCGCGTTGCCGCCGACCGACGAATTTGCGTCACTCAGAGAGTCCACGGCAGGTCTTGAGTTGGCGGATAGTATAACAATAGACGGACACAAGCTATTGAACGTGGTAAGTTCCAGTTTTCTCTTCCTGTATCTCTACCTATCTTCTTTTCTTCAGGTTTCCTTAACCCCTTTCCAACCCTCAATTTAATAACAAAACACAGCCGTACGACACCGGCATATTCTTCACGCGCGAGTCCTCGATTTTGCACGCCGTATTCCAGAACCCGAACGCGGTGTACCTCTCCCCGCCCGGCCTCTCCTCGATCCCGAGCCCCCTGAACATCGGGCTCGAGAACTCGCGGCGGTTCCGCGCGCTTCCCGTGTACGCAGTGCTGCTGTCCGAGGGCCGCGCCGGTATCGCCGACATGCTAGCGCGTATGGTGCGGCTGGCGCGAGGCATTGCGACCGCCATTGCTAGCGACCCTGGCTTAAAGGACGAGTACGAGCTGCTACCTTTCGGCAACCGCGGGAGCGAGGACACGCATATCGTGGTGCTGTTCCGGGCGCGCGACGAAGGGCTGAACGCGGCGCTGGTTCAGAAGATACAGGGCTCAGGTGAGTGGTATGTAAGTGGCACGAAGTGGGACGGCAGGCCGGCGTGCCGCATTGCTGTGGCGAGCTGGCGGGTGAATGGAGACGAGGACTTGGAGTTTGTTACCAAGAGTTTAGCTAAAATTGCCAAGGAGTGGAAGGATGGTATGAGGTAGAGTAAGATGTCACGCAAGATTTACTAGTAGTTCGAGGATAAAATCAGGGAGATCAAGGTCTAGAAGGGGTGCAAAATGTTGGCTGATCGATTGGTAGATCTAGCACTCTCCTCCTGAATAGACTACCTAGAGCTCTAGACACCTGGAAATTTTGCCATGCTCCTGTAATTCAACACCGTTTTCCAGTCTGCCTCCTTTCACAATGGGTGGATAGAGGTTGCTAAATGCTTGGTTTACCAGCCATTTCGCCACCAAGGCCGGAATGTCTGGCCTGTATATGGATCTTCTAAGTGAGGCGATGTGTATGGACATTGGCATCATCTTCGTCGAAACACGACATGCCAAAACCCTCCTTCGAATGCACCATGTTCGCCATTGGCAAAGCAGCAGGCCCACCGCAATAGTCAATTGCGCTTTGTGTAGAATATGGACAGCCGGCCTGCTCATAAGCTGGACGACGCATGCCTAACCGCCATAACTTCGTAATAATTCATCTTTGCTGGTATCTTGTAGTTTTGTATTTGCGCCAAGCTCCTCTCCCAGGCCTCAGCCAAATTTCCTGCTGCCTCCTTTACTAGCAGTCTTTCCCTTGCCATCCCCATCCTTATCCTTGGTTCTTCCCTTCCCGATCAGCTCGAGGTGACCCGCTCGTTCGCCCAGCAGCTTCTCGGTCTTGGAGACGAGCCCGGCAGCATATTTCTTCTGCAGTTTGTCCGCGGCGGAGCCCTTCTTGGCCTTGGCGACGCGAGCGCCCTTCTTGGGCGGTTGCGGCTTGGCTTTGCGCGCGGTCGACGTCGCTGTGGACTTTCTAGGTTTGACGGCGCCTTGAGCCATCGTCGGTATGGGTTCGTCGAGGGGAGAAGTGGGAAGAGATTCCTGGCACTTAGGTACCACTAGTTCTCCCAAGAAGGTCGTAGCCCGGATAAATTCCAGTTGATTAGAGCAGCTCTTTCGGCCGGCAGATAATAGTGAGCAACGCAACTCAAAGAAAATGTGTTTATTCGTTCGTAGAGGTGGTTGATTGAGGTATGCAGAAAGCGAGAAGAAAGAAAAAAAAAAGTTAAGTGGGGCAATCTCCTCGTTAGATTCATATGACGGCCCCACTCCCGCCGAACGTTCGGGTCTCCCCGTTTCATGTATCTGAGCTCCGAAAATTCTAGGTTAGGGGGTTTCCCTCCGGCCTATTACCTAGTAGTACACTTCTTTATACCAAGTACCAATATACATGTTAGGTGCCTGGTGTTAGAACTTAAAACATCACCAAGTTCTAGCTAAATGCCTAATAGATTGTGTTGGAAAATGCCTGACTGCAGTCTCCTTTACCTTTGTCTGCCGTTTGTCAGTCGGTTGTCAGAAGCACCTGATAAATCAATTATGGTATCATGGACAACATAAATGCCTAGTATATTCAGGTAAGTGATGCCTTGACAGTCTTGACCGGTACATATAGAGTCCCTTAATTTCAGTTCAATTGTGACTACCCTCATTCCAGACCGACCTAACGGGACCTCCACCATTGACCATTGGGTAGACAAGCAACAAGATGGCCTCACCTGTGGTACCTCCTGGAGGTGTTAATGGGGGTTCTAACGCTACCCGAGCCTTCGCGATACATATGGAAATTCTACTGGCCCGGCTAGATCCGCAGGGCTGGCTAAAGCTCTTTCCGCCCATTTGGCAGACGTTTCGTCCCGAATGGCAAAGTATCTACTTTGTAAACTTCGTACTGCCTCTGCTGATGTATTGTGGGGCCCGCGACCCTTTGCGAAGCCTCGTTCATGACCACCCGTGGCTTGCTAGCTGCACCACACCGTCCAGACGCCAAGAAGATGCACGTATTTTTAATCAGGATCCTACTCGGAACGCTGCGGTGCTCCAAACTTTCCTGAAGCTCCAGCTCTGCAAAATCTTTGGCTCGGAGCTGCGGCGACACACTGTCTGTGGCGTTCTTCATCAGTATTATCTTAGTGCTCTGGAGATGAAAGTCTGGACCCCTTGTTCGAAAGATGCTGCTGTGCCATCCAGCGAAGCTACGAAACATGTGGTTGACATAAGTAGCACCGATGATGCGTATATGCAAAGTGTTTATGGCGAGTCATGGCGATGCTACTGTAGCAGGTAAGTCGCCTCATGCTTATACTGTAAGAAGTCATCATACTGACTACCATATGGTAAGGACTGAGGATGGTTTGTCAGGCCCGTTACCGGATCCTATTTTAGGCGGTGAACTACACGACTGGTCATGGATTAATCCAGACAATTACTCCAAGAAAAAAGGGACAGAAGGGATTGACATGGCCGTGCGCCAAGCAGTACAGAGGTTTCTCGATCAGCCAGGAGAGCAGATACACCCGTCGATTACTGCCCAATCTCTTAAAACAAAGAGGTATGAGCTGGCAGATTTCTGCAAACGATTCGAAGAACATAAGGACTTGAGTCAAGTCTGTCACGAAGTTTTCTCCATGTGGCTTTCGTGTTACGACAATGCAGAGAAACGCAGCCAATGGAACCGGGTGCTCGACAGCACAGGCCAGTTTTGCCTCGCCGCAGGAAGCCCCAAGGCAAGCAATTACGATGGTCCATTTCAACACCTCCAGCACCTTCGAAAAACGTTGAGCCTGCCAGATCTACACAGATTGATAATCGTTCTCCGAACCCGGGTTAGCCAGCAACGACGTGCCATCACGGCGCTAGCCTATCAACGTGTCTTAGAGAATATTACATCTAAGGAGAACGGTCGAAAGCCAGCCGAAAAGTGGACAAGCTTCTTGAGAAATAGAGTCTTTGACGGTGGAAACGGCCTTAATATCAGGGAGGGTACCGAAGAGTCCAACCCAAAACTGTATGGGGTTCTGAAGGAGTACCAAGAACGTTATCATGGCCAGCCACACATGCTATGGGATATGATTCATTCTCTGCACTCGGCGCTTGATGATGCAATCTACGATTTTCGTCGCACTGGAAAAGAAGACCAGTATGTCATTTCCAGTAATCAATTCAGTCCCCTGCAAAGAGATCTGCTCTTGGCGCTGAAGCCCCTGGAAGACAACGTCGCAGCGAACGGAATCATAGACTGGGAACAAGAGCAAAAGAGATATCCTATTTCTCCTCATCTTATCTCCCATCTAAGACACGAAGGATGAGGTGCCATCGGATTCCCTTGGTCCAGAGCTGAATATGATAAAATGGATTATACAAGGAATCAGATTGCGAGAATCCAGAGAGGAGAAAAGGGGACACGCTAACCTGAAGCGAGACCGGTGTGATAACTTACCAAGTGCGGAGATATGAGGTTCAGGTACTCAATAATATTTTATGGTACCTACCTGTTCACCGCATACTATTTAAGCGGAAGTCTTGTGGTCCTAGAAGGCTTCGGTGGGCAAGTACCTACTGAGGCATGTCTAACCAATACACTGAAGCCCCCGAATGTGGCATGGAGGAATAGGAAGATGCCCGCTGCCTGTCGAAATGTTGCTATCAACATCTTATTCGCCGGCTTCTCATTGACACCGAAGAGCTTGCGGGGACGCTTTCCGCAGGCGCCGATGTGTACAAGCCAGAAGAACGAGGCTCTTAGCCAGGCAACGACACGATGACTAGCACTAGAGAGCCCTGGGGTGGACATTCTCGCCATCCCTAGTGCTGAGAGCGACGTCGTTGAAACGATACCTACCTAGGTATGTATGCTGTCCCAGGTAAGGGGAATTGGCCTTCCGAGATGCACCGCGGAACCGACCTAGCTTATTAACCTCTGAAATCTACGAGGTTGAAACCTCTGACTAAGCGTACGTAAATATATAATTGACGGGCGACCAGGAGTTACTTTTCTGGAAGATAGCGCGCAGCCCGAACGAGTCATCAGATTTTCGGTAACACCTGCGAAGTAAGTAGACCTAAGTAGATATGAATGAGTTACTTGCCCGTCTCTTACGCCTAGTTTATCCCGTTATCAGTTTTTGATCTTGCAGGCAGGTGTGCAGGCATTTCACTCAGAATCGACGAAACTATTCGTCAATCCTGCAAGAGCGTAGATATGAGAAGGAGAGGGTGATTTGGCGTAGTGGTTCAACGCACTGGATAGTTCTCATTCAGGAGTGTGGGTTCGATTCCCGCAGTCACCAAATCATATTTTTTTCTTCATTCTTCTTTCGTCTCAATGCTAGATACTGGAAGATGGCCCACAATCAACGAGTTGTCGATCCGTCATGTTTTTGAAAGTTGGCTTAGTTAATAATACCCGTTTCCCCCATCGACTTCGAAACCTCACGACCTATTCTCCGCAGTCACACGCCGGCAACTTGAGCACTCTCTTTCTCTCAAGGGCTACCTCGACAACCCGAAGCGAAAGCATATTACGAGGTATTGGCTTTCATCGACACGGAGGTTGACTCAGGCTCGCCTTCATCTGAGCGCCAAGTTCTTCGATCTTCGAGCTGGAGAGAGTTGCAAACCGACTTGTGTTTTAGATAACGACCAGGAATAGGACTAATAAAAGCCAGAATAACATCAAAGAGCCACAAGTAATTCACCGGTCACCGGAAAGTCGATACAGGTCAAGACTATCTCCATACATAAGCATGGCTGTATTGTAGCTGTCCGTAGAATGGCGATGGTCCCGCTGTATGGGAGCAAGAATCCGATGATATAAATAACCTAACCTATGTGAAGGGTGCCTGCGCTTGGACTCCGGCCATAGTGTAAATTGGTACTTAAGGTATTATTTTATAGAAGATATACTTACCTAGGTACTATACGTTGTGTCAAGAACTTCATTCGTATAGCATAGAAAACTTTGGGAGTTTGTGGTAAGGTAGGTGATAAAGGGGCTAGCTGTAGTATGCCGCTCGTTATACTACCCAAGGTAATCCCCTACGTCTCCGTTGGAAGTCTAATACAGATTTCTTATTTATCATTGAGCATTGAGTTTGGCTTTTACGATACAGCTGGATACTTGGTGAGAACCTTGTCCTGTCCAAGCAAACGGCCTCTAGGTCGCTCGCTGACTCATGACCCCCTTTATCATAACTAATAACTACCTCTCACATCTATCATCAATTGTGACGGCCCAAGAGCTTGAATAAGGGTAAAAAGCAACTAGTAAATTAAAGCTACATTCCTAGGTAGGTATCTTTAACGATGCTATGAAGTAAAACATCACCCGAGTGACCACGTAGACCTGGTCCCAAACCATAACTATTACTACTACCATTACCGAGTTCCTTGCTTCCGTATCCAAATCTATTACTTGATCCCACCCGACAGTTCCAGTAAACATGCACAAGTCCAAACCACAAAGCACTCCCTCCAATCAAAACAAACAATGCTGCCCATATCCCGTAAACATTTTTGTCTTCGGGGGGGGGCGCGGCCCCCGGCGGCGGGGGGGGGGGGGGGGGGGTGGGGGGGGGTGGGGGGGGGTGGTTGGTTGTGGGGGGGTGTGTGGGGGTGGG
>MU376202.1:0-36385 GCA_022495205.1 Hypoxylon sp. FL1150 | reverse complement strand
AAAAAACAGCACCACCCCAAACCCCAAACCCCCCCCCCCCCAACAAACAAACCCGCGCGCCCCTAACCCCTAAAAAATTTTGTATTAACCCCCCCCCCCCCCCCCCCCTTTTTTTTTTTTAAAATTTTTTTTTTAAAATTTTTTTTTTAAATTTTTCTAATTCTTTCCACGCCAGGAAAATTATATTATCGAGATTGGTAGACCAATAAGTATACACCACATCAAAAGGCTACGGCAAGTCCATGCACTCGACGATCCAAGCGCCGACGCCGTCCTCAAACCGGGCGTCGGGCCCCACGCCCGCCTGCGCGAACTCGAGCTCGAAGCCGTTGACGCTGCGCGCGAACCAGGCCTGCGGGCCGGCCGCGAGCCCGCACTCGAAGACGCCGACCGTCGTGGTCTTGCCGGGGTGGACCTGGTGGACGGCGCCGTCGTTCCAGCCCGCGAGTGCGCCCACGCGCGAGACGGTGAAGCCGGCGCCGTGGTCGAGCTCCCGCTCGACGCCGCCGAGGCGGTAGCACGGGTAGCCCTCGGGCAGGTCCGCGCACCGCGGTAGTCGGAACTGCAGCGCGCAGTGCTTGGAGGCGGGCGTGCGCTGGCGGCTCGGCAGCTCGAAGTAGAACGTCGTCGCGTTGGTCGGCGTGATCGAGGCTGGCGCCGTGGGCGCTCCCCACGTGTTGTACGTGAGCTGGTCCGTGGGCTCGTTGCGGATGCTCGTTCGGAGGGGGGCGTACTGGGGCTGCGCCTTGGGGATGCATTCGACCGGAATGGTGGCGGTCCCGTTGTCTTTGCTCGGCTTACCATCATGACGTTTCTTTACGTTGGTATTCATCTCAGGCTCGCTACTGAGAAGACAGGTATCGAGCGACTTCGAGAGCTCGAGTGAGACGAGTTCGCAGCCGTCAGCATCATCCTTGCTATCCGAGTAGAGATAATACTGGTCGGTACCGTCACCGACCGGGCAGGCATAGAAAGACCCGGCGCCGTCGTCGTAGCTGAGGTAAGTCTTTCCCTCGTTGACGATCGTGTCGAAAGTCGTGTTACCGACGGCGCCCTGGTAGCAGTTGAATTCATGGCTGGAGCGGTCGAAGAAGCAGTTGTGCTTTAGGCCGTCCTTGATGGTCTTGTTCTCCCGATCTAGACACAAGCTGGCCTCCTGAAATGATCCGCCCAGGATCAGGTTGCCTATGTGGCTCTCAACCACGGCCTTGTGGGCAATGTTATCGGCCGTTCCTATCGACGCGAGATTGAAACAGCATGCGTCATCAATCTTTTGACGGGGTTGCAGGACAGCGCCACCGACTGCGGTGAGGAGTAGAGTCTTGGTGAATAAACTTGCCATTTTCGCTTAGCTGTGAGTATATGGTGAAATGTTTAAAGTGGATGGTCTTCGAGATGATGGAAAGAGTTAAGATTGAAGTTCAAGGAGACACTTTAAGTAGATTGAGGATGTCGAGCTTGAGAAAGTACAGATGGGAAAGGTGGCACGAGAGCGAAGCGACATTGAATAGCAAAATTAACCATGCAGGAACCCGAAGAGAGAAGGAAGTACTAACTTACAAGTACACTCAGTAGTATTTGGTCACCAAGAAGCCTCGATAGTGGAACACCACATCAATGGTTTCACCGGTTCTCATGTAAAGCCTTTTCCGCATCTAGAACATGTAATATTCCCGTTAGGGAAGTTTGTTAACCAAATATTTTTATTCAATTTCAGGAGACACAGCCGACAAGGTGTGAATCCGGTCGGGTGGTTTGCCCATCAGAGTCGATACCCATCCCCCAACACCATTACCCAAACGCCCTGAAATGACTAACACCAGGGTATCGTACCTAAATGTAACTTCAAAGTTCGTCCGTTTCATCGTCTGAAAGGAATATGGTCATAGAGGCCCTCGAAAGCTTCGTCGAGCGATTTTCCTTCACGCACGTGCCCTCGCTCAATGGCGTAACTTCAACCTCCTGCTCCACAACCGGGATGGTAGGTTTCACGTCTTCCGTCTCGAAATCTTCAGTGTCTGTATTCTCTGTATCCCCCTTGACACCTGCCACAGAATGCGCTGTGGTATCCTCCGTCTTCACATGCACCAGTTTGGTATCGGTGTCTGAATCGGATTCCCCTAGGTGCTTGAGTTTCTCACCACGTTTCTTGTAGAAAGTTTGGAGGCAATTCCTCTGCTCTTCCTGACTCATACTTTCCACAGCCAGTGCAAACTCGGTCACACTACTGAACCCAAACGTCTTTGCCATGGTGCAGAACTGGCGGCGTCTAACGTCCAAGGGGGGGTTGTACTCGTACTCGACCGAGGTAGCGGCGGAAGCTTCTAGGCTAGCAAAGAAGAGAGCTCGGGCTTCTGGGTCGGCATCTTGGCTAAGGACCATCTCGGCTTGACGTGATAGCTCGTCTTCCACCTTTGACGAGCCAACTACTTCGGAGTTGTCGTGCGTGTATTCAACCCCTTCGGAAGCAAGAATCGCCTGGATTGGGTCGAAGTTTTTCGGCTTTCGCGCCCCGGTGGGTTTCAGCAGGCCTTCCTTACTGTCGCTTTTGGTAAGTAGAGTTGACAGTTGCTTGAGACCGCCTGTCTCATCGTCAACACTATCTTCTCTCTTGAACAGTCCATCGTCATCAGCTTCTTCGGCCGCTTTGTCCATATCGATGTCTATCAGCTTAACTCCCGCTTTGGCTTCGGCGATATTCGTCTTGTTAACGATGTCACGCAGAACAATTTGATCACCGTGATAAGTCAGTAGATTTTGCATCCCGAATATTTCACCCTTTCGTTCGGAATCTTGCTGCACGCCCTTGAAATAGCGACGCTCGTTAGAAGCATTATACCCAATATTTGCCTGTTGCTGCTTGTAAATCTGTCTTGCGTATGTGGTTTCCTCGATGGTACCTGCAGCAATAAGGCGATAAACCTCAACATCACGAACTTGGCCGATGCGATAGGCTCGGTCTTGAGCTTGAAGGTCATACGATGGGTTCCAATGGGGATCCATAATGACGACCTTGTTCGCCGATGTGATATTGAGTCCGACACCACCGGCCTTGGTGGAGATCAGAAACACAAACTGGTTCGGGTCCGAGTTGAAGTCGTCGACAACTTGTTGCCGCTCCTCGTAGGCCAGAGACCCATCAAGGTAGCTATAAGTATAGCTTGTGTTGTTGAACAAGAGCTGAAGGATCTTTAAGAGTCGCACGCTGTGGGAGAAGACCAAGACTTTATCACCACTGGTGTGCCAAAACTTCAGGAGTCTTCTCAATACCTTCCACTTTCCACAGTACTCGGGGTTAGCTAGGCTAAGGAGCGAATCTCGCCCATTGTAATGCTCTTGCCAAGTGAGCGGCGTAGCAGCTTGGAGGAATCTAAACTCTCGTTGGTGTTTGTCTGGAAGATCTGAGGAGCGCGGCATAAGGAGGTTGAAATGATTTGATAACTTCTGCAACGTTATCATGATGGGAAACACTAGTGACCTCCACGAATCTCCATCTTCATTTTCCTTGAAACAGCACCAGCCTTGTGCCTTACTTGATCCACACGGGCAAGGCTCATGAGCATTCCGGACAAAGTCAACAAGATCGCTAGCCAGTATATTCTCATATGCTTCGCGCTGGAGATCAGAAAGCGGACAGAATACGACCCTGTCAGTCTTTTTGGGTAGCTGGTCTGCAATCAGAGTCTTCATCCGGCGAAGGAAGAAGCGAGGGAGAAGGTTGAACCGAAGCTTTTTGGCTGTCTTGCGAGCCTCGCTTAACTGATGAATGGTGGCATCATGCGATTGACCAATAGTCAGAGGCTTGCATATCGTATTCTTCCATTCCCCGAGAGTGCCGAATTGTCCAGGGTTTGTCCAATTCAGAAGTGCCCAGAGTTCCTCGTACCTGTTTTGGATCGCCGTTCCGGTCAAGCCAATTCTACAAAGAGCATTGAGTTCATTCATGGCTTTTGTGACTTCTGCCTTGACATCTTTGATTGAATGACATTCATCGGCCACAACAACATCCCATGGTATACGATTGACTTGGTCGCGGTTGTTCTTATACGTTGTGTACGTGGTGATCATGATTTCCAACCGCCCTGCGCGAGCTGCGCCGAGGACGTCATCTTTGCCTGCCCCATGGTACAAATCGGTCCCCCACCAACCCCATCTGTCCATCTCGTTTTTCCAGTTCTGGATTATAGAGCCAGGGCAGATGATCAACGCACGGGGATACCAATCTGACTTGGCTCGTTGGAATTTCCTCATTCTCTTAGCATCACGACGATCACCAGTTTTGCCGAACGTAGCTGAGAGAAACGCAGCGACTTGGACAGTTTTGCCTAGGCCCATATCATCGCCAAGGATGCCGCCTTTCTGGTAGACAAACAGGTGATGAAGAAATTTGACTCCTTCAATCTGATAGTCGCGAAGATACTGTGCAATGGAGGCAGGGATGACGCCGGCTGAATGTTCCAAGACGATGTCTCTATAAAGACGGCATGGTTTGATCCCGCTTTTTGGATCAAATTGAGGCTTCTCCTCTATAGTAGCCAATCGCTCGTCATCTGAGAAGTAAATATCGGAATAATCTGGAGGTAGCCGTAGACCGCCTTCCCGCAGAACTCTTCGGTTATGGTCAAATTGCTGACGTCGATCTCTTATGTATCCAGGTACCGAGCCTTCTGGGTCCGATTCCGATGCGCTGTCGTCATTTTGCCTGGCCGCGATCTTATCTGCCGTAATGCCTTTTCGTGGACGACCTCTCGCGGTTGCCTTCCCTTTCCCTTTCCCTTTTCCTCTCGTCGACGACTTCCGAGTCTCTTTCTTTCGTTTCTTGAAGGCTTCATGATTCCAATCATCTAAGTCACCATCACTTGATTCCAATCGACTAATAACTTCCGGCGGAAGTTTACGCTTAGCTGACGTTCTGGTAACTGGCTCATCTGATCCCGACGACTGGGTGACATCGTCATCCGTCACGACGATGAAATCTGAAGGTCGTGGCATACTTCTCACTAGTGCAGGGACGATGATGAGCTTTACAAGTCATGCTAGGTCTATAAGTAGAGGGATCGCGGGAGTACATAGAAACTCGAAAGGCGTGGTGGATGAAATTCAATCAAAGAAACGCGCACATGAAAGCTTGGTGGGGCAGGCAGTACTCGATATCCAACGCGAAAAGTAGACGCGACCACGTGATATGATCCAAGATTCATGATATATTCACTTATACCTCATTGCGCGAAACCACCTATGTATGCTGAGTGCATATCGTCCTACTGTCAGAATCGTTAAACTGCATTGCCAATCAACTAAGTCACGAACCTTGGACTGTCTACCTAGGTACCTACCTACCTAGGTAGGTACTTATTCTTGAAATATCAAGTTATTTGAGTACTTTCCTCATCTTTCAGTACCTTAGTACATATGTAGGTAGTATACATATTTCAGATGTTCCATTAACTAGGTACATACCTACCTAGGTAGATATGAAAATAGAAAATAGTTTCTTCTGCTTCTCTACCGAATAACATTTTACCTCCCGAACGCCATGCCATGCAATGAATAAACCATCATTCCCAACTTTTTTTCCCCCAACCTTAGCCGCAATCCAAATCACAGCAGCTCGAAGTCATCCAGCTTATCGCGGTACTTCATAATGTTCTGCTTGATCTTGCTGCCGACGGCCCATGTGACGAAGTCCTCGAGGTTCCTCGTCACAAAAAAGGCGGGATCAGTAACGGTCTCGACGCCAACCCTAACATGTCCCTGCTCGATCAGCTTCGTGGCCGCCTGCACCGTCTCGGCCATGCGCAGGCGCGTCATGACTACGGGCAGCCGTCGGCGCGCCATCGCCGATACCGTGACGCCGTGCTCGACGTTCGATAGCTTCGATGCCGATGATAGGATTCCCATATCGTACAGCTTATTAAGAAGCAACTCCTCGTGCTTCCGCCGGACGGGGCTCTCGGGCGGGAGCAGGCTGAGGCGGTGGGCGAGTTGGCGCAAGGACTATTTGATGGTGTTAATTGCGATTTTTTACTGCGAAGTAGAGTATTCGAGTGGACTTACACCACATAATCTGTTGTATCTGTGGTAGTCCTCCGGCTTCTGGATCATATACCGCCGTATAACAGCTGCCTGTACGAAGAAGTCAGTACGAGTCGGTGGTGGATGAGAACGCGAAGTTCGCTACTGCGGCGCGAGAAGGACTGACATCTCTGTGGTTATTATCCTGCTTCCATGTGATGAAGTCTGTTTTTCGGAGCAGCTTCTGCTCATGATGCTTCAGCTTCCGAACCATAGTGTCTGCTTGCTAATACGCCGGTTTGAAGTGATATGCCAGATACCTGTCGCAAAGAAAAGTTGTAGATCTACGGCTCAACTTTTTCTATTTCTTATCAGAGAATTAATGACCCACATCAAGGGCCTGATAAGCTATAAACCCCCTGTACCTAGCAAGCCCGCGGGGTGTCTAGGGGTGTCTAGGGTGCGCTGACAGGGATTAACGAGCACTGGAACAATTGTTCAGCCGCCTACATAGTAAATTTCTTGAGATTTGACGGGGATTGCAGCATTGAATTGCATCAGATCTCCAACGCCATTGAGAATCGCCAATTCGCCTTGCCACAGATTGACGAACACATCAATCGTCCAAGATGCCGCCGAGAATACCAGTACTAGCCGCACTACGCCATCCCCAAACCCTCTTCAGAGCTCAGAATGCCGGTATAACCACAACGAGCCCATTAAAAGATCGTGAGTGTCCGCCCTCTCCCTCATCCCCCTCGATCTAGTAACTAACCCTCCTCTGCAGTCCGCAAAGACCTCCCAGCAGCCCCGCTAACCCCTACGACGGCCTCCTCGCTCCTCAGCGTCGGCGACTCTTCTTCTTCCACCTCTTCCTCTTCTCCGTCGGGCGCCAACCCCACGCAGAGCGCGCACGACATCTACCTGTCGATCAGGGAGAAGACGGCGCAGCACAAGTCGACGATGGACGACGTGAACCGGAAGCTGGAGGCCGACGACTACGCGCGCCAGATGACGCGGCGCTGGAACGTCGGCGACGTCTACGCGCCCCACGACCTGAGCCCCAGCGAGATGGCCAAGTGGCGCCGCAACCAGGCCCGCAAGAAGGACCTCGTCGACATGCTGGGCCTGCGGCCGCTGGACATGTATAGGGTGAGTGAGGCCGTTGTAATTTGCTTTGGGGCGTCGGCTTAGCGTCCTCCCTTTTGCGACCTGAGTTTCCTGTACATCTGGGGGCGGAGAAGGGAGTTTGATATCTCCTGAGGGTTACGAGTGCTAACGCATAAGCTATAGAATTTCTCCGTCATTTCAGAATTCATGACGAGCCACGGCCGGATAAAGAAGTCAGTAGAGACGGGCCTGCGGCCGGTGAACCAGCGGAAGATGGCCAAGGCCATCCGGCGGGCCATCGGTCTAGGCATCCATCCCAGCGTGCACCATCACCCCGAGCTCCTGATGAGGGACATGCAGAAGATCGGCACGCAGAGCATGGCGTCGATCAAGAAAGACTACAAGATGATGTGAATGACGAATTTATACAATGGCTGCCGGCTTTTTTTTTTATTCATATATCCATCACTATGTACAGAGACAGCAGTTAAAAACTATCTATACATGTATGAATAGTGTTGTACAAGATCCATTCAACATCATGCCTTACACGGCCGACGGAGCTTGAATACTATGAGCCCCTCTTCGTTTCGCCTCCTGCCGTACTTTTCTTTTAGGGCGTCCCATACCCTCGGGTACTCGCCTTTTGCCCAGGATTCGAAGTCGTCTTTCGTCTCCTGTGATGGTAGAGCATTAAATACGATGCCGAGGCTAGTCAGATGTTAGTCAGGAATACGAGTAGCACGAATACGAGTAGCATGGGATTTCATCGAATGCTCACCTCTGAAGATCGGGCCCTTTTCCAACCACGCTGTCCATATCCTCCAGAAGCGTCTTTGCATCCGTGAGGTGGCCATGCGCAGCCGTGGCAGCCACATACGCCACGTAGACATTCTCCGGTACCTCGATCTCCATCCTCTTAATCTTTTCCCATAGCTCGTTCGCCAAGCCATCTCCATCAGGCGTAACTTCGTATGTCCTAAAGACAGTCTCAAGCGTTGCGTAAGACGGGCCTTCGGGCGACATGGTGATCTCCTTCCAGAAGTCGAGTGCCCGGTATGGCTGATCGCAGGCTGTGTAGCCAATCATCAGTGCGTTATATAACATCGTGTTAGGTTGTATCGTCGTGTCCATCTTCAACATGTTATGGACCGTCTTCAGACTCTCGTCGTCCGGACAGCGGCCAATGCCTTCTAGGAAACGAACATACGTCTCCAAGACCGGACGCAATGACAGATTCCCATGAGAGCGCATGTGTCCGAATACGTGTGCTGCCATATCCGCACGCCGCCGATCAAAGAAGACATCCATTATCTTAACCCGAGCCTCGGTTTCTACCTCGGGGAAGAATTGGCGCAATAGCGAGTAGGCATCCCACACTCGCGCCGTGCTGTTATTTTTATCCAAGCAGTAATCCACGAATGCTTTCCGAACCATATAGCGCTCGGCGACGCTGTAATGGACGGTGTGGAGCGAGAGCGTATCAATTACCTCGTATGTCTCGTCATTCTTCAAAAACGCCATGCATATTGAGACAACTGTCTCTGGTTCAAGCGTCACACGCCGTTGCTCCAGATAACTGGTTACGTCGAGCACCCGTTCGTAGTTGGGATTTGGTGCCGCACACAAAGCGCGGATAAAGGAGTTCAACACCGGAAGCTCCTTATCTTTAGTAGTCTCTTCCAAATCCTGCAGAGACTGATAAGCTGCGAATGCGCCATCGAGATCATTAGCGCGGATGCGATATCCTAGTTGAAGCATGTGAGTCTTATAGTTTGGTTCGAAGCCTAACTTCTTCGACAGCGCGAGCAACCGTTCGGCCAAGTATGCATCATTCTTGTCCGTCGCCATTTTGACGAGACCGTTTATCGTGCCTATATTTGGCTGTGCGCTAGGCTTGTCTTTAGTGCGTTCGTAGGCAACATTGATCATGTGCTCAATATGATCAACTCCTTTGCCGAGTAACATGACTGCCCACTGGAGAGAGGTGTCCCAGGAGGATTTATGAGTACCCCATGGCCCGGATTCCAGGCCTGAGATGAGGTTTTGGTAGACGCCCATAGCCCATTCTTGCTGGTCGTTGCGAAGGGAAAACTTGAGTATCTCATAGTATGTCGTAGGGGCCGGCGAGAGATTTCTACTTATCGGTTTGTTGAACCAATATTTTGTCTCGTCGATATCATCTTTCTGCGCAAAATAAGCTGTCATGACGCCATGGAGAGCCGGGTCGTATTCGACGCCAGCCTTCTCTGCTTGCGAAACAAGTTCCAGAAGTTCCTGCCCGTGACCCTCTTTAGCCAGTCCTCGAATAACAGGCATGAAGTATCTCAGCCGAACGGTATCAGGTTCCGATCCCCTGGTCCCATGATAGTATTCTAACACCAAGTCCCTTGCTTCGAGGGCCTTGCCATACTGCGACAGAGCAGATAGCAGTGCATGAAAGTCTTTGGCCTGGTGCGCACCTCTCCGTTCCAGCTCGGTATAAACTTGCCTTGACAACTCCAGATGGTTTGTGAAATCGTCCCTCGGCGGCTTGGACATGCACTCTCGAGCGGTCCTGAGATCATTTTCAGATAACTCCCCATCTCGGTCGTTGCTAGTCTGGGCTGAGAGGTGCAGTAATACCCTATAAGCGCACATAGCTTGGGTAGAGTTTACTGTCCTGCCGTAGCGGGTCTTGTAGGCAAAGAATTCCCGCCATGCTTTCACTAGCTCGGCTCTCGTAGGAGGACGGACGCTGTCATTCTCTGCAGCTCGAAATTGGAGCAAAGTCTCGTAACCCGGCTCGGCATCGATCTCCTTCAACGCCCTTGGGGCCTTTTGGAACAGTTTCATAAATGCCCTTCTCTGAGGTATCCTTGCGAATCTCGACCTTGCGGGATATGCATGGAGACTGGGCCGGGAGAGGTTCAAGCCCGGAGGGAGGGCGCCCGGTAGCTCGCTCGCAAGAAGGCGGCGCAAGGCATTTCGGGCCAATTGCGACCGCATAATGGGGATTGGACTATGTATACGGGCTACTACATGCTTATTAGCAGCTAATTGACACATTATGCGACTGAAAGCGTTGCTGCAACTTGCCTGTGCATGGCTAGGGCTGTTAAGGGCGTCGAAGGTGGGATGACGGCATTGGGGGTATGCGATATGGATATGAAGCTTCTGAAAAATTGATGAGAGCTTCGGCGCGTCATTCACGATTAGCGATAACCCCGTTATGGCTATGATTGCACCTAAATTACATTACCTACCTGGTAGGTAGGTAACCCCTACCAGGTAGGTAACCCCCGTTGCGGGCAGTGTCCGGAGAATAAGTGCAATTAGAGGGCGCCCCCCTCCGGGAACTTATCTCAGCAAATCAGATCAGGATGCGAAATTCTTTGTACCACAAACTGCCACACCACGAATTTCGCTTTCCTGGTCTAAGCCGAGCTGGTCAATTTTCCAGTCTCAGTAGACGACGAAAAAATCAATTTATCACCTCCCGACATTATATCTAGTGATACAACTTAATAAATAGTTTTAACCGTATTCCTATTGAATTAGCTAGCCAAGTCACTTTTTTCCGAATTTCTAGAAAACTTATAACCTATACCTTTTTATCGTCCATTATGGGTATTTCGTCGCCAACAAATGCCCCTCCATCATCACCACCACTCCTACCTCGATTATCGAGTCTCGATAATTCTCACTCTTACGCGCCATCATCTACCTCTGAGCTTTCCGAAATCGTCGATAGTACGCCGGTCGTATCTGAGTCTGAGTCTGACGACGAGGATGTCGAATTTGAAGAAGGCGAAGATGCGTTTGGTGATAGCGCACGTGGCAGGGAAAACGTCCTATTCTGCGAGAAAATAGCCAGAGATACTCAGGGTTTCTTTCGGCACAAGAGACGATACAACTTCGAGCGACTATTTGTAGGGTGGATATGTGGTAGGGATACGAAAAATCGACCATCTGGACCTAGAATGGCTGTACTACGCAGAGTATTAAAGGCCCCTTTAGTACAGCAGCGTTTACAAGATGCTGGTATACGAATACAGTTTGCGGAAGAGGACGCGACTCGGGAAATTGCTGGCGTGCCAGCATTACGGAGCGAATTACTTTCCCTGAAGTCAGAGCCTGCATTCAGTACCTTCAATCCTCGAAGCTTTATACCAAAAGGTTCGACGGATTGTGAGGTAAAGGATGTCTGCAATACACAATGGATCGAGCGGGCGCTATCGGAAGCCTGGTCCCAGGTAGAAGCACGGTCTCCTCGAATAGTATCGTTTCTATCCAAGGTTCTTATTAACCAGCGAGCCAACCGCCCATCCTACCGTGGCGATAAATCATTCGATACTACGCGGGCCTGCCTAATTATCGCCGTACTGTTAAATGCCATCGCGCCTTCTCAGTCTAACTTTCTATCTCGGGTCATTGGCATATACCTTCACAGCAGCGGGGTACCTCGTCGAGTCATCGATACATTTTCTAAATTAGGTGTATCTGCCAGCTATACGACCGTTTTGTCGGAGTTAGAGAAGATGGCTACCTCGTCACTGGTACGTCCTAGCAATACGGATTTTATAGGGGTCTCGGCTTAACAGTTAATATAGAAGAATTAACGTTAGATGGACTATTCAAAGATTCTTCAGACACACAGCTTCTGCTACGCTTATCGGCTATACTTCGCTGCCACCCCGATTCTAAACAACCTGGCGTATTACGGAACCTATCAAATCAGGAGTACGTCCTAGATTCCAAGTTTTCGCAGACCAAATATCCCTACAGTTTGGGTGAGGCCATGATCATTCGAACATGATGGTCTCAAGACCCTTCTAAGGCCTACGGGACCGATGACTAAGCAGGGGATCGATTTGATATACGAAGCGCTAAACACATCCCAGTGGGATGGACTGATGTAACCGACGAGACAAGCGAGCTTCTCCAAGAAGAAGACGAGCATTATTGTAAACCATTCATGGCAAAAGAAGCGAGGTTGCGATCGTGGGTTGGCTGAGCATTACGAGCAGCCCCGGTCCTTGAATTCAACTCTCAAGTCACTTACTAAGTTGGTACCTATACTGGAACTCGAGTATCTAACAATCTCATAACTCTCATTGGTATAATTTTATTATTTTCTGTCTTTCCTCCCTCACGGGTTCCAAGAGATTCACACTCATTGACCACTGAAATCGTTTGTTGCGCTACCCAAACTGTAACGCGTACCTACTTACTTAACCTCGGCCTTCTGTATGCTACGCTGCAATTGCTATGTGCATGTTACAAGAATGCGCCAGCGCTATTCCGTAATTCTTATTTGGACCGCTCTCCTGGTTGCATATGTTCTGTATAGTTAAGCAGATCTAGTAAGTACCGAGCCGTCCAAAACCTTTCCGTTAGTATTGGTCGTGAGCCTAAAAAATAAGGCTACCTTAAGAGGTAGCTCCTAATCATTCATCAAATAGGCAACCTCGACTTCGAGACCGTGTTAAAGCTAATCTAAATATCAACTACGATGGGATTGTCTTCTAACTAAGCTGATCAATTAACTAGATTCACGTACCTTCAACAAAGAGTTAACTATATTGCAACTGCACGAATTTTGAACAATGCAGAAAGAAATTCCATGGGCTTCCTCGGTACCGAACAAGGACCAGTATCAAAGCCTGTGGCCTACTGTCGCTTTGAAATATCATATGGGATGAGGAACTGGATCTATTAGATTCAGCAATCGAAATACATTCTGGAGCTCGGTATGAACCATCTTCTTTAGCCCTAGCTAACGTACCAGGTAGGTACCTATGCTCTTGAAGTAATCAAGGACCTACAATTTTGCTAAGGGCCCCTGGTTGTGGATAGACACCTGATCCCGCACGACACACGAGATCGGCATGCATCTTTACAGCGTCCTGTCCTGCACGACCCCCTTTCCGAAGCCCTTCGCCTTCCGGCCCGAGAGCACTGGCTAGCGCTGGAGGACGGGGGCGTGGCGGGAAACCAGGATGAGAGGGCCAAGATGCGGCGGGCTCAGATCTATATCGGGCTTGGCGACCACAGCTGCCTGAGTAAGACCATGGCGTACATGGAGGCAAGTGTGGCTGTAGCGCGGGTCCTGGTCCTGTGGTGCTTCAACTTCGAGAGAGCGCCGAGAGAGCGTCGAGAGAAGCCGGTCAGCTCGGTGCCGTACGAGAGGGAGGGAAGGAGTCCTAGGATCAGGTTCAATCCGATGACATATGCCATGATGGGCCTAACTTGGTGGTTAGACCTCGCGAGAAGGATCGGCGCGAGTTGATGATGGAGCAAGTCTAATGCAATAGTCTGAGCCGTCGGTGTTTCGAGTCTTCCTTCCTTCCAGTTTTTGTAGTCGCTGACATGTCATTCGTGTCTTAGCTACAGGAGATATGCACCGCCACCGTACTCATGAGCCTCCCTCTACATAGGGCCGAGGTTGCCAAGCCTCCCACTTGGACAAAAGCTTTTTTCCCCGGAGCCTAAGCCTAAAAGCAAGTTCAGAGTAAGTGGATTGATCATGCCATAAAAAGAGTGGAACGGAGAAGTCGGTCCAATATGCCTATCCTTAGCTTCTGGAGAAATGGCGTGTCATTTATGGATAATTCGTTCGAGGATGGGCTGCTCAGGAGTCAAGAAGGCTCGCCAAAGCCACGTGGGGGTGGATATTTGCTGCCTGAAGAGGAGACCATTTCTTTAGAACTAAAGAAACTACAGTTTTAAAGAAATGTTAAGCTTCCATGGACCTGGAACCGATCGGATCGTCATCCCGTGATGGGGCTCATTAACGAGGGCCAAAATGGGCTAGGGCTGAATTTAACTACGGAAACATTTGGCTTAGCTACAGCCTACGCGATAGTCTGAGACACCGGTTCGTCGAACCCTGACTTCATAGTCGGTATTCCATGCGCCCTCGGGTCCGTAGATACGAGTTCACGATATCTTTTAATACATGTGAGAGGTCACAATGCTCTTCTCTTGGTGTTGCAAGAGATATCGGTCTTTCAATTTCTTAGTTGGAGCTTGAGTTTTTTTTGTTTGGAGAGCATTTCCAACAGTCATTCGTTCCTTTCATACTTACGGTCCTTACCTATTCGACATTCATTATTAGATATGCGTGCCTCTTACTCCATTGCCGCAGTGGCCCTCCTCTGCCACCAGGCACTCGCTCAATGCTCCAATGGCCTTACTGTTCTCGCCGGCAACCAGGAGGTTTCGGACCAATGCTCTGCTAGTGTATCAGAAGATGCTGTTGCTCTCTGCAGCAGCTACCTGGCCACGAGTACGGTCTACAATGCCACAGCCACACCAGTTGCGGCCCAGGCGGCTGTTGCGACTACCACAAAGACCATCACCTCAACCAGAACTGCGGTGGTGTTCACCATAAATATCAGCACCGAGACTGAGGTGATTATCTCCACTGCTACTGCCACTGTCACCGCGGCCGCATCGCCTGGACCAATCGGTCGCCGCCAGATCGATATAGACCTGAACTTACCATCTGACGACTCTTGCCCTACGTTGACAAGCCTGCCTACAGACAGCGTCTCTGGCTCTGATATCAGGTCTGCCTGCAACTGTTTGGGAGTGAACGCTACGGCGACTGCCACCGTGTCGGCCGTATCCACAGTTACTCTCGTAAGTACTCAAGCCAACTGCGAACAAAAAGTCGCATTACTGACCAAGTCCACAGGCTGCCAGTAGCACCGTAACCAAGTCGGTGACGGTTTTGACTACGACGACCTCAACCTCAACTATTGTCGCTTACGTCCAGCACACGAAGACCACAGAAATAGCTGTAAGCGCCCTTTTCCCTCAAAAGCTCAAAAGAAATGTCAAAACTAACAATTCCCCAGGAGACGGCAACCCAGACAGCATCGTACGACCGCTGCAGCGTCGGCTACCACTCGGAAGGCAACGGAGAAGGCAACGGGTCCGTGGAGGTGGAAGCGACGTCGTCGCGGGACTGCTGCGAGCAGTGCCAGCAGAAGCTGAACTGCGTGGCCTCGGTCTACACCGGCACGACGTGCGAGCTCCTCGTCAAGGAGTCTCAGCTGGCGGGCGCGGAGACGTCCGACCAGTGCCCCCTCGGCATCGAGGACTACGCGTTCGGAGACGTCGGCGGTATTGTCTATCCGGGTCCTTGCGGTTACTAGGAGGAAAATCGCCTGATGCGCCTACGCAATATCTACACCTTCATGTTGAAAATCTTCTTTTCTTTGTAAATTCTAATACTACACGAGAAACGGATTTAGTAACGTACCTACCTAACATGTAATAACCATTTTTACCCACCAAGTTGAGATCGTGCCGTCGAGTGACAAAAATTTCCCACTTTCGTATTTCCATTAATCTTAGAATCTCATTAATCAAGCGAAGATGAGATCGTATTCATTAGCTTTGGCGGGGATCTCTGGCGTCAGGATTAGGGAGTTACCTGATTCTGGCGTGACTAATAATAAGTCGGACCGAGCACTTCGCCTTTAAACCAACTGCAGCTGATCCTGAATCCCGGGAGTATGGGCTTTGGTATTCTCCACAGCACTAAGGTAGGGCCGACCACATTTCCGGGACAGATGGGGCCGAACTTGACTTGAATAGTAAGAACACGATTCTTCTAGCTCACTCTTTGACGGGTCAGTTATTAGTTTCTCGTATCGTCGTGGAAGCTCTTCTGCAATTGGTTGGATATGTGTGTGCCCGCTGCCATAAGATTTGTTGAGCATTTGTTAAAGCTCAAAAGCGTGTCTAGTGGAACCGAGTATTTCACTGTGAGTCCCTTTTGGTAAGCTAAAAGCTAAGTAAACAGAAGTGCTGTGTTGTAGGAGGTAATGAATTGTCTTTCATCTGATCCATCGTTTTATTCCAAGTTAAGTCTACAGACAAGTCCATGACCAACCAATTTATCCATTGGGTAAGTGAAACGCAGTCTGAGCCTAATTCTCTCTTTTTTGTAATAGAATCGTCTGAGTATTTGTAAACCAATGGCCCTATGTTCCGTACAGACCGGTTATTGAATGTAGGGGACAATTATCTGGTGATTTTGTAATGGCGGGCAGGATCCTCTTCCTAATTTAAACCGCAATAATCTTTTCCGCGATTCTATATGTTATTTGTGACGAAATTCTTAAGGTTTTTTTAATGGTGGAAGCATATATCTGATTAGTCTAACTCTACAAGTACGGCATCAGGAGGTGGGCAAAACAAGGGGAAGAGTCGCGGTTGTTTGTACCCGTATTGTTGCACTGCACCTCCCAACCCATCAACATATACGTATCTCATCTACATTTTGAGGCCTAAAAGTTGAATTTTGCAAATAGTATTCCGAGTAATAGTTGGTTGTGACGCAACTAGAGTTGATAATGTTGTAAGAAAATAAGTTCCCAAGCCTTCAAGTTTATATGGGGAAATACATATGATATTAGTTGCATACCTCCCCCGGCACCTGGGTAGGCATGCTTATACCGAGTGCTACGTACAAAAGTGACGTAATTCTTCGCGTGAAATCAAACGACCAACAATTCATTATTCATTAGTCGCGTTTGTCTCACCGACAGGATCCCTAAAAAAAAAAAAAAAAAAACGAATGAGATTCTTACGAAATCACATCGCCTGTTCGGGCAACCAGCCTGCCCAAACTCGGAACACTGCTAGCAGAGAACTAGCCCAGAAATGCAGCGCACTTCCGATGGAGACGTAGAGCGGCCGCTGGAAGTACTCGCCGAACCACAGGGCCCGTCGCCAGTGTAGATACGAGGCTGTCGTGACTTGGTACTCCCAATCCTCCGCGGACAGTTGGCCAGTCACCAGCTTCTCGGTGAGGAGGGCGTGGTATGCGGCCTGGTTCGTCGAGTACGCGAGATGCGGGCGCAGCTGGGTGGCCGCGTCGCCGACCAGCAGGACCTTGCCGCCGGCGAAGGATGCGCGCGGGGAGTAGTAATCCGTGACGAGGAGTACGAAAGGCGAGGTGATCTTCTCGATGACTTCGAGGAACGGGAACGCGAATGCTGTCCTGGCGTACGCCTTCTGCTTCTCCCAGACTTCGCATCGGATCTTGCCGGGCGGTACGTGGGTGCGGCGCCGCTTGCCGTCGGCGTCGGTCATGATGTTGTCCAAGGAGGATTCGGCGATGTTCGTGTACCAGCAGAAGCTCAACACGCGCTTGCCGGGCTGTGTGGAACCGTCTTTTCCCGGTATGTTGTAGCTGTGCGGCCTCGTTAGTGACTCTCTTTCCATCTTGGCATGTGGCCTTGTAGCTTAATAACTTACACAATGACGTGGCCGCCTCGACCCTCTGCACTCTCCAACAGCAGGTAGGAATTGTTCTCCGAGAACACGTTTCGTGTTGCCTCGCTCACTTGATCTTCGGGCACCGTGCCGCGCCATGCCACATAGCCCGAGTACTTCCGCTCCGCTTGGTTCGGTCCTCCAAAGGTCTTGCGGACTACCGAGTTCCATCCATCGGCACCGAGAACCAGATCTGCCACCGCTTCTCCGTCCTTTCCTCCGTTCTTCAAGTCCTTGTAGCGGACCATGAGTTGGCCTGTTTTCAGCTGCTCGATGTTGACGACTTGCTTCCCAAAATCATAGGTCGCGCGGTTCTTGGCAGCTTCCATACTTTCATCCGCCCGGGGGACAAGTGCCGGAGGGTGCGGGACGTATGCGCTAACTCGCGAGTCGAAGTTGGCTCTGAGACGGTAATAAAGAGCATCCCATGAAGTCATGAGCCGATTGATACGCATGACAGGATGGGGCTTGCCTTCCATATCGATCTTCTGCATGCGCACGCACGGGATGCCCAGGGGGATCTCACGGGCGCGGTCGAAGCGTGCCACAAGTGTCTGCACGTCGGCGGTTAGGCATACTCCTGCCATGTGGGAGACAAGGGTGTCAGTAGGCGACTGTTCCAGGATGCGAACAGTGCATCCAAGGTGATGGAGCATCAAGCCATGCATAAGTCCAGAAAGCGAACCGCCAATCTGTTCAAGTTGGTCAGCAACAGGAGGACTACAAATGCGAGATATAACTTACAATGATGACGTTCTTAGGCATCGAGGCCGTGCCGTCTTGCTGGTGATCTGCCATGATGTGAATGCTGCAGCTCGGTCAAGTCTTGTGGAAACTACAATATATTCTTGGGGATGGTTGCAAGAAAGAAGAAAGAAGCTTGACCGAGGGGTTCAAGTTCTTGTAGAAAAGAGCTAGCAAGTTTGTATTAAGGATGCTGGAGTTTGCAAAGGCTTTTTTTTAATAATTTTTAATAGTGCCCCTCCAAATTTTAAGCAAATGGAACCACTTCACGATCACGGAGCCACTCTACACTTGAGTAAATGAAATATCTCAATGGTGTGCATCTTGCCGTCCAATTCAATGCTTGTAACTGAGCTCCAGCACTGGTGTCCGCCCATCGGAACAACTAATAGACTCGGGCAATAAGTGTGCTAGTTTGGTGTACAACTAGAGTGCACAAGTGATGCAAACGTCCTGGTCCTAAGCCGTCCATCTCATCTCGTGGAAAATATTCCATTCGAGTGGTTATATCACCCTTTTCCAACTAGAGTACAATGTAAAAATATTATCAGATAGGAGAATAATAGACCCATTCACTCGATGCCCAGGCCATCCCGGTCACAAGTTACGGCCGTTTCGCAAATGTCCCACTTCGAGAACTGCCTTTTTCATCTCCTCATTTTGAAGAGGCTTATGCCTTTTTCGGTACACGAGAGCCCAAGGGGTAGGTAGTTTGCTTCGCGAAAAATGGCACGAGCACAATAAATCTCATCTTTCTAGATCCACAGATCATTTTGATGCCATATCTTATCAGCTCTTGTACACTGACGGTGCATCCATGCTAATGGCTGGGTCTACCACATCCTCTGTGCCTGGTGTTTGTTATGATCCGTGACTTCGGTAGGCGCACACCGGACTCGGACACAGATCGGCTCCGGAAACTCTAATCGCATCCACGGAGACGCGCGCTTGGCATTGGCTCAAGCTCGATGACGCAATATCCTAGTCACTCATACGGCTTCGAACCGAGCCAAGGGCTCAACATAGACCCGTTGGCGGGCCGCGCCGTCGGCAGCATCATCATTCTTTTATACCATGTATTTACCTATTTGTGGTTCTCGTAGTAACATAAAGGCTTCGAAGTCGGCTAGCTATATCGTCACGGAAAAAGATCAAGTCCTAGACGTCAGTATTATGTTTAAAGGCCTCAATTGCTATTTCTCGGTGAGCCGGATGCTAATTGCTCTCAATCATGTATAAGTGAATAAATATCAATCCACCAATAGCCAATTCACTTTATTGGATCTTGTATCGGTCAGTTCGTTTGTCAGTCTTCCCGGTAAAGATTCCTAGATCCTTTCGAAGCATAGATTTATCAGATTCATAATAATCACCAAGATACTAGGTGAGTACCGTAGAAAAACACAGATAATAGGATTTTACCGTGGTTTGTGGTTATTCATGTCATACACACCGAGACGCAAAGATATTTTAGGACCTTAGTGAAAGCATGTTCTGCTTATGGACATAATGGGTAAGCTCGCTCAGTTATGTCAGATACCTAGAAACTGAGGTTTCTCCCCCTATTCTAGCCCCTTTTCCGGGAGCTGCGCTTTAAGGTGCTACTTGCTTACGAACAACTTACCTAATGCAACTAAGCGCCTGCCTATCATCGTCCAAACGTCTGTGATTATCCAGCTGATGATTTTAAAGCCGTTTATCGTTCTAATATTTACAAAAATTACATATGAAATATATCATCGGAACCAGATATTTCGTATTTGTAAGGAGTAACCTAGGTCCTTACAAGGCACTACATTTATAAGGACTTTAGCGTATTAGAGCGCTAAATTTATAGGGCTCTCACTTCTTCAAGCGCCACAAACGTTTTTCTGATGATTAAAGTAATATCTCGTCGACACACTCGATGTCAACATGCATACAAGTCGTCATTACTTCGAAGTCAAGCTGCCGAAAGACTCGGCCCTGCAATGGCCTGCTAAACAGCGCTCCGTTCTAGGAAGATGCTGTTAGATATCAGCGCAATACTCCAGACCTGAACAATGGCCATGTAGCAACCGCTTGTGATAAAAATTGAGACGCCGTTCTCAACTAGCTTACTTCGAATGGTTAATATCGATGTCCATGGTCCAGCAATGTGCTGCTGACTAAGATGAGCGCCGAATTGACCAAATCCGTTCAACATGTCGCAAAAACTTGTGGCAAGAGAAGCGAAATAAGCTAAGGACCGCTTCTTATAACTGGCTCGGTTTTGACAAAGACAAACTGGGAGTGCCATTGCCTTGTGTTGACGGCCTGGAGACAAAAACCATAAGCTCGTGGTTCGTTTGAATTTGCTAGCTGGTTCACGTAATTCAGAGAACCTCTGTATTAAGTCCCCAAGCTCCCCTATAGTTAAAGTGTGTATATCCCCTAACTACGCTATAACCACTAGGTAGGAGAAGATAAGGACCCCCTACGGATACCTCCTCCATACAATTATTAGGTTACCTGCTACCACCTGGGTTTTTACTCATAGTAAATGAGATAAATATAGCTGGAGTTTTCAGCTACACGTCTCCACTCGCGCACTACCCGCTACCTACGCCCTGTAATTGGCCCCTCAATTATAGCTGGTCTAGCGTTTTGGGTCGGCGGTTACAAGGGCGGCTGCGTATAATTTTAGTGGACACGAGAGACAACGTCTAGTTCGAAAATGCACTTTACGATCAGCAACACCCTTTCTACGACCATATTCACATTTAGCAAGTCAACCTTATACATAAAATAAGTTTACAGCCTACTTGCTAGTGAAACAAATGGGTCCTGCCTATGCAGGAGCTCCAGTGATAAATAGGAACTTATTTCTCGTTAGCCATGGAGATGCTACAGAAATCAAGCCTCACAGCTTGTCAGCCTTTGAAGATGTTATTTTATTTCCAATAATACACTTACAAATATACCGAGATATCACATCGACGGCGGACGAGACTAAGCCCTCCAAAATGGCAGTACTCGCTGGTTTCGGCCCATCTCGGGTTGTTGAAATCAATAATGTGCCAGATGTACACCATGCCCAGTCTACGAGAACAGCTATAAGCGATAATAACAATATCAAATTGAAAAAGACAGCAGATATAGCGCTACAGGATCCTTTACTGGCAGTATTTCTGTTCATTGGAAGCACTCTTACTGCCTTGGGTCACCATCTCTACTACAGAAGCCTGAATGAAACTTCAGTGGATTCCGAAGGTCAACAAGTCTGGGCCATTCGAATAGGAACGGGCCTTGCCTTCATTACTCGAAGTGGTCTTGCCGCTACATTGGGTATCATCACGGTGCAGCAAAGCTGGGCAACCCTAAGGAAAAGAGCCATGACGATTGAGGGATTGACAGCATGTTTGGGATTATGTCCAACCCATGGCTATTCTTAAATAAAGATCTACTGATGCATGCAAAAAGACTTTGCGCTCTTGCTGCCATTTCATGGTATATTTCCCCCTGAACGGAAATACCAAGGCATCTGGCTAACAATACGTTCTAACCCCCTGCAGGCTGCTTCCTCTCATCGCAATCACGACGCCAGCCACTCTGTCCGTATACTCCCACGCAAATCAAGTCGAGTCGATGCTTAAAGTTCCCTTTCTCAACTTCTCGGACACCACGGGATGGGCAACTTATGAGGGATGGGGATCGGTATCTGGTGTAGGTCCCGAAATTTCTCGCTTGTTCACGAGCGTCTACACGTCCAACGCATTTGCACCACTCACGCCACCTTTTCCCAACGCGTCTTATGACCTAGAGTTTTGGGGGCCATCCTACAAATGCTCAAGTCTTGAAGAGTTCATCGAAAGGAACAACAGCCGCACGTGGAGCTTGAGCGACTACAATTACACTTCCGTCGAGCAAGCTTTTTATGGAGAAGTTGGCTCATGGGTATCGCCAGGCAACTCATCTCTCACTGGAAGGGAGTACGTTTATAATGCCGTGAGTGCGACACCACTGAACCACACGATCTTCATCGGCGCTTCCGGGTACAATACGCTTTGGAACAGAACCAGCCAAAACGCCCGTCTGGTCTGTCAGCTCTACAACGCGTCGTACGACATCACTGTCGGCTTTGACGACGGAACCCCTTTCATCAGAGAGAACGGCGTCAAGAATATAGAGTTGCAAGACTGGGATAGCATCAGAGGCGTTCGCGCGCTTGCATTTTCCAATAATGGCACATGCGCACCTGACCCCGAGTCCAACAATGCCACGATCTGTCTTACTTACCACGTATTCCACACTGTCTTCAGGGACTTCCTGGCCGGCAGCATATTCATCAATTCGGTGGGCGACATAGCTTACGATGACGGGGATACCGTACGTAGCATCGGTGCTACACCGCTATTCCACTCGGGCCTGATGGACTGCCCCGAAATCGTCAATTCCACTGTCTTGTACTCCGGCGCCGGTGCCGATACTTCTGTGTTGAAAACGTTCAATCGGTGTCGCAATCAGACGCTTGCCAGCGCAATTGAGGACCTATCTAGGAACTTTACGTACAGCTTGATGACCTACAGAAACTGGGAGGACGTTACGACTCAGGCGCCAGTCATGGTAACGAGCCCGATGAACTTCTTTTCCTACAACGAGCGATATCTCTTAGCAGCATACTTGACAGCTGTATCACTTACGCTCGTTTGTATGACTGTTGGATTGGTTGCGTTGATGGACAACGGCTTCACCGGCAGCACGGCGTTTTCCGCGGTGCTCTTAACAACGAGGAACCCTGACCTCGACAGCTTGGCCGAAAATAGCCACCGCGGAGAAAAGCCTCTACCTAAGGCCATTGGTAATACCAGGCTTCAGTTTGGCATTGTCGGGACTGGAGAAACAGGGCCCCATGCTGGTTTTGGGCTTGAGGGAACAGTGAGTCCATTTGGGGAGCGCCCTCATACAACTATATAGAATCAAAAGGCGTAGAAGCATCGATATCAATACACGAGTAGCCACGAGCCCACCTAACTACAGGGAATCTATATACCTATACAATAGTTGTAAGAATTGAGGAGATCTTAACATACACCCTTACCTTTCTGAGTAGATAAAAGGGTATTTTACTGTAAATCAATAAATTCCTCTGTCAGTTAAGCTAAAGGCAGGATGAAGATGATGAAAATCGGTTACGAAGAAACTGGGAGTTAATGATAATATGAAGGAATACTTGGTGAGTAGTGTGTAAGCCTTGAGGCACTTATACCTACCTAAATTGTGGTATACTTTACTAGAATATATGCAAATACAGAAGGGAAAACGAGAGAATGAGGCGATTTTATGATATGAAATAAGCACATCAAGGTTATGGGCTAATGCCGACAATGTCATTTGTTGAATAACGGCAGCTACTACCTCGATATGGTGCTTACCAGTGTAAAAGTCCTATAGGGAGGATTTACCCCTGTCCACAATGGGAAGCTTTAGCTTGATGAAGGAGGCTACTTTAGTGAGTGTCTAGTCTACATTGAAATCTAGCTACAAGTACCAAGGTGAAGGCTATATTCAAGGTGAGCTGAGGCTTTACAATGACACTTGTCCAACCTAGAGGCTTTACGAATATAAGACGACTCGAGATTTCACAGAATTATACATTCGAATTCGCTTTGGACTTAAGCTCACAAATCCGGCCCGCCAGAATAGGAAATGATAAAATGCCAGTGACCGGCATCGAAATGCGATATTTGCTCTTATCCATTCCATCTAGTTGCTAGTTTGGACCAAAATTATGACATGATTGTTAGCGCTCGCTCGCATGGTAGACCAAGTTAATTGGACCATCGTATGTTCAGCAACTTCATATCTAATCAACAGCCGACTCGCTCGTAATGATACAGAGAAGATTAATTCATAAATCATCGCATTGGTTCGCCAGGCATGTGTACTCTATGCTCTATCCTGTATCTACCCTTTAGATGCTCTATGCCGGACGCGCTCTCTATCATTCATCGCGCGAGTAGACCTTCTTACCCCCAACCCAGGTCTCCTTCACCCTCAAAGAGCGGAGATCTTCAACATTCAAGCTCTCTAGCGGAGCGTCAAGGACTATCCAATCCGCATAAGCGCCCGGCTTGATGATACCCGTCTTTCCTTTAGTAAATCCGCCATACGCAGGCCCCTCCGTGAACCCCCTAATCGCCTGGTCCAGGTCGAGAGCTTCTTCCGTGTACCAGCCGTCGGGAGAGTCATCCGTTCCCTTGCCGGTATGCGGGCTCCGTCTCGTGACAGCGGCATATATGCCCTGGAAGGGATTGGGCGGCTCCACGGGGAAGTCGCTGCCGAGAACGGGTTTGGCGTCTAGGACGGAGCGCATCCGGTAGGCTTCCTTCGCGGTGCGTTCCGCGCCTAGCCGCTTCTCCGCGTACGCCATGTCGCTCGTGGCGTGGGTGGGTTGGATGGACGGGATGATGCCGACGGCGTGCATCCGGGCCTGGTCATCTGGGTGAATGATTTGGGAGTGCTCGATGCGGAAACGGTGGTAGGATTGGCAGACCGAGAGGGGTTCGTTGGGACACAGGAGCCTAAGAGAGGTGATTATGGCGTCCATGGCGTATCGATTCGCGAGGTCGCCGATCGCGTGGATGTTGACCTGGAAGCCCTCATTGGCCCACGCTACGGTGTCGTATATGAGCTCGGATGCGTTGACGAGCAGGGATCCCGACGTGTCTGGTCGGTCTGTATAGGGGTCGATCAAGGCACTGCCCCAGCTCCCTAGAGCTCCATCTACTTGATGTTAGAATTTTTCAAGTTCGTGAGTCCCGTGGAACCTACCAGCAAAGAGTTTTACACTCTGAATGCTCAAGAAGCCGTCCGGACTCGTGTAACGATCGACCTCGTCAGGGCAGAACGAATTTCTCTCGTAGCATTCTACCATGGCGTATATGCGTACGGTCCAATCGTCATTTCCTGCCAGACTCTTGTAAAGCTCGAGATTGCCTGGGGTAACACCAGCATCATGCATACCAACGAGACCAACTTCGTTCAGTTTTCCCATGGCGCTCTTCAGGAACTGCTGTTTCTTCTCGTTGCCAGGCTTCGGCCACAGAGCCATCACCATATCCATCGCATTATCGCAGAACACACCCATTCCAGGCTCCCTCACGATCTCGCCTCCGGGCACATCAGGTATGGATTCTGGTAACAGGTTGAGTACTGCTTGCGAGACCCATATGCAGTGTACATCTACTCGATCGAGCATGATATATAGATCCTTGAGTTCTTCGTCCGCTGTTAAGTCATCCTACTATATGTCAGCACGCCCGCTCCAGCAAGCTAAGCTTTTAAAACTGCTAGCCAACTCACAGCAGTCGGCATCTTCCCAAGAGCCATCTGATCCCAGCCAACACCTCTCACCCACTCCTCCTTGGACCCAACCCCGGGCTTCTCACTGAGATAGCCGCGCACCCGAGACCGAACATCGTCCATAGAAGTCGAGCCGAAGAGATCCACCGAGTTCAAGAACTCGCCGTACTGCAGCAGATGCCCGTGACCGTCCCACAGCCCGGGCATAGCAAAACCCGGGCTAGCATTCCGGGCGAGTTCCGTGCCCTCGGCAGCCTCAAAGACTTTCGAAAACTTCCCGGTCGGCGATACTGAGAAGCAGTTGACGTACGGCTCCGCCAGCGAGTTCGTGCGCACGGATTGGTAGCAGTGCGTCTCGGTATACGTGTAGTCCACGACTCCTTGCCGGATCTTGACGAACCCGGCCACTGCCACGATCACGGCTGATGAGTACAGCCAGACCGTATCGCGGCCGAAGGTCGGCAGGCGAAGCCAATCCATATCTGACTAGCTGAATTCCCCGGCTGCAAGCTCAGTGCTACTTTGTTCAAGGAATGCGGTGCATTGGAGGATTCCCAGATATCTTCGATGAGGGCAGAATTATGTCTCGTAACCTAAGTTGGAATATTTAAGATATGCACCGGAAATATTATGAGAATTACCTAGCACATTAGCTCTTGAGAGTATTGTAGCAACCTTAGGTATTCAAATTACCAGCCAAGCAGAGGCCTCCAGAATTGGAAGCTCTGCAGTCTGATATTTCACTTTGTAGGTACATAGTGACTGTGTGTGTGTTGATAAGAAACATTCAATTGGAGTGCGTCTTCCGTGTAGACGCATAGTCAGAGAGATTAGAGCTTGATATGCGGTCTACCCAAGCTTATTGACTTAAACGTCAGCTGTCAAAGCTCATATGGAAGCTTAAAAATGTTTGTTAATAGTGGGGGCGGGGCAGGTAACGTCACTGCAGAATTGGATACCGAAGTCAGGGGTAATTTGCAAGAAAAGAGCAAGCACCAACAACCAACGATAAGGCAAGGTAAGGTAAGCTCCTGTCGCATCATTGCTCCAGGATGGGGGGACCAATCCCCTTCTACTTGTTGCTGTTGCCGTTGCCTACGGTTGAAAGAAAACCCAAGCCAAGCTTGAACTCATCTACACGATCCTCCCTAAATTCATCCCAATCATCAGTAGGTAGCCAAACTCCATATAAAAAAAATCAAGCAAGCAAAGCAAAGCAAAGCGATATAAATCCGTGCGACCCCATCCCCATCCAACGGAATGGCCGACGCAGCCACCCCCCTCCCCCTCCTCTCGCTCGCCGAGACCGAGGTGGCGCGGGAGATCCCGCGGGACCAGTACTTGCCCGTACTAACAAGCCCGCCCTTCGTCCTCGTCGACGGCGCCTTCAACACGCGCGACCTGGGCCTCGTCCCCGGCAGCCCGCTGCGCGCCGGCTTCGCCTTCCGGTCGGGCGCCCTGTTCCGGCTGACGGATAACGGCAAAGCCGTGCTCGAGGGCAAGCTGGGCGTGAAGAGGGTCTTCGACCTGCGGTCGCCCGAGGAGCGCGGCGTCGCGCCCGACCCGGGGCTCGAGGGCGTCGAGAACACGTGGATCCAGAGCACGAGACCGGACTCCACGCCCGATCTGGACTGTTTCGTGGCGGGCGAGGGGGAGGAGGGGTACCGCGAGATGTACCTCGAGGTCATAGATGTGTACCGGGACAGTTGGAAGGCGATCCTGGAGCATGTGAGGGATCGGCCGAACGACCCGTTCCTGGTACACTGCACCGGTGCGTTTGCCCGTGATGATGTTGACATAAGCCGTGTAGTTCCAGCGGTTAGAGTTTAAGTGACCGGCTTACTAACGCCAACTTGTAGCTGGCCGTGACAGAACCGGTGTCCTTGCGGGCATGCTGCTTACTCTAGCCGGCGCGTCGCAAGAAACGATAATTCTAGATTACCTGCTGTCGCGGATCGGGACCGAGCCCGTCCGCCTGATGCTTCTGCAGTTCGCGGTGGCCGGCACGAAAGCGACGAGCCAAGAGCAGCCGGGGTTTTACAACTTAGTCAGCCTGCGCGCGTCCAGCTGGAAAGCCTTCGTGGAGGGGGTCCAGAAGGAGTACGGCGGATTCGAGCAGTTCGCCGCCGACGAGCTGGGGTTCTCGAAGGAGGACTTGGCTAAGATCAAGACGAACCTGACGAAACCACAATGACTAAAACTACCTAAACGAATCATACGTGACCTAATAATTTACAAGTAGATTTTCTTGAAAGTTGTGGTCTCTGTTGCTATGAGTGATGTTGAATGTGAAGTACTAGAGTTGTTCAGGACGATTACCTCCCTTATGCTTTATAGCTTGTTACGTAAGCGAGAAAACTCGCTCCCAGGTTGTAATGCGCACTATTCGTATCGCACCTCGCTCTTCTAAAACGCTCAGTCGTACTTCTATGAGAAGGAGTTTCAATCGTCCCTTATGTCGAGTTTCATAGTCTTTTAAGATGGACCGGACCTCATTGCTGCTGATTAAGTCCCGGCAGTCGTTTCAAGACCCATCATCAGGACCGGGGCAGTGGTCTCAGCACTAACGAAGCTTTACATAGTAGCCAACCATCACAGCTCCGATACTAGGACTCCACGTAGATAAAGGGTGGCGTTACCGAAGGACTGTATTCTTGCCTGCCTATACAGTGTCTTTGGGACCAATAGACTACTCTGACAACCCAGGATTGACTTCGACAAACAGTCTGAGGTCTACTGTACTACTGTAGTAGTAGATCGAAGATCGTCCCAAAAGGCGCCACGCTAGGGTAGTTATGGGATAAAACGGCCAGTACTAAAAAAATCGGTCTGTCGAGTAAGATCCCCTGCCCAGTAGGCAGTCCAGTAGCTTAGCCCAGTAGCCCAAGCTACCTCCACTTCCACGCCCTCCTTCGACCGGAGCGATGGGTTCGTGCATGTAATATAACCCTCGGAACAATTCCATTCTTTTTCGAGGAACAGAGGAAAGTCGAAGTAGTCTGCCTCCCGTAGCCCATATTTGTCTGGCCTGCCCATCTTTAGCGGAAAGCCTAGCAAAAAATCGTTCGTTCGTTCTAAGGAGCTAACGCTAACCCGCAGATAGAAGGATGGCTAGTCGTGATATAGAACTCGAGCAGCCACCTGCCGGCTCACCCCCTGTCCCTGTGATTGACGGCTCGACAACGCCAACCAGGGGTTCAAACCAGGGTGAGCTCGAAGAAGGCAGGCAGGAGTTCTCTCTACCACCCGTCGATGGGGGCAAAGACGCATGGCTCTTCTTAGCAGCATGCTTCGCTATCGAGGCATTAGTCTGGGGTGGGTGATGATGTCGTCCCTTCACGCTGTAAATAACTCATGCTGACCTGACGCCCAACTGGCAGGTTTTCCCTTTGCCTTTGGAGTCTTTCAGGACTACTATAGCACCCACGAGCCGTTTTCCAACTCGCCCAACATTGCTGTCATCGGCACCTGCGCCATGGGCGTCATGTACATGACGTCGCCGTTGATCATAGGTCTCTGCCGTATATATAGTCGCTGGGCCCGGTGGACGTGTCTGTTCGGGCTGTTCACCATGTCCCTTTCGCTAGCCATGAGCTCCTTCTCCACAAACGTCTCGCACCTTATCGCCACTCAAGGCGCTCTTTATGCTCTCGGCGGTAGCATTGCATACTGTCCTTGTATCTTGGTAAGTAAAAGAGAGGATAGAAAGAACTGAGATATTCAAAGGCAAGAGATATAAGAGAGTAACCTGGATCTCAGAATGACGACAGAAAGGGTTATTCATCTTGTGGCACGCCGCTAACGGAATTATATCGCTAGTATATGGATGAGTGGTTCGTGCGACGCAAAGGCCTAGCCTATGGTATCATGTGGTCAGGAACTGGTCTGGCGGGAGTACTCCTCCCTCTCCTATTGGAGTTCCTGCTTCACACACTGGGGTTTAGGACGACACTGCGTCTGTGGTCGGGCTTGCTATTCGTCTTGACGGTGCCGCTAGCGTTTTACATCAAGCCACGTCTGCCGCACTCGGCTACCAGCCATAGCAAGCCTTTCAATCTCAAGATGTTCATGATCCCCTCTTTCTGGTTATACCAGCTTGCAAACGTGGTGGAAGCCTTGGGTTTCTTCCTGCCGGGCATCTACCTTCCCACGTACGCCCGTAGCGCCCTCGGTGCGGCGTCGTACAGCTCCGCGACGACGATCCTGCTGGTGAACGTGGCTGCGGTCTTCGGCTGTGTAGCTATGGGCTGGTTCATCGACCACTTCCACGTCACGACTTGCATTATGCTGTCAACGCTCGGCGCAACGCTTGGGGTCCTGCTCATATGGGGCCTTGCCTCGTCCCTCCCGCTCCTATACTTCTTCTGTGTCGTATATGGCCTATTCGCGGGGTCGTATACTTCTGCATGGCCGGGGATCATGAAAGACATTGTACGCAAGGGTGAGGGAATAGGCGGTGGCTATATCGATCCCACGATGGTCTTCGGTTGGCTTGCCGCCGGTCGAGGAATTGGCAACGTGGTGTCAGGCCCTTTGAGTGAGACTCTCATTCAGGGCCTGCCATGGAAAGGAGATACCGCAGCATACGGCTACGGCAGTGGATATGGAAGTCTTATTGTGTTCACCGGTGTAACCGCTTTAGTGGGCGGTGCGAGCTTCATATGGAAACGGCTGGGCATATTGTGAAGGCTACACAATGAAACCTGAAACCTGCACTCAAGAATCTTCCGCATTTGGTGGTAAATATTCCAATCTCCTGTTGCACAGCTAAAACTGAACTATGTACCTTAGCTAATGATATAAATGAGGAAACTACCCCTCTCATGAGGCTACCTGAAGTCGCAAACATTGACGATGACTTAGGTATGACGGCTCTATGATTGGTATGCAGCTTAAAAGCCACTATGCACGTATTACATATAGGCGAATTATTACTGTACCCTGTACCGCGCGCTATCTTGAGGTTGCACTTCGCATTCGATAAGGAGTTGGTTTTCCAATCCTGCAGGTCTGATTGGCGAATGGGTCATGGCGAAATGTGGAGCGACGGCAATTTTCGGCGTTGAGAGCACCGCAGTCCGTATTCCCGTAACGTGGAAAGCGCAGCGTTTTCATGCTAAAACATGCTAAAACATGCCAATTGTGGAGTTGTGCCCTAGGTACCTAGGTACCTAGGTAGGTACCTAGGTTGGCTTGTCTCGTCTATTCTCTAAGGGGTCCGAGGGGGCAAAGAGTTCGATCGCAATGGAATCCCGTGTCAAAAAAGGCCGCTGTCGCACGCCTTAGGTTACTCTATTTTCTAAACTTACTTTATTCATTTTTCTAAGTGACTTGCACATCCTTCCCTCCCTTTCTTCTCTCACTCAGCAGAAAAACATCCAACGTGGTTGGATATCCCTCTCTCTAAGGCACTGTATATAGTCGGGATAGTCTGTCACAGTCCTTTGACTCGTGCGATCCTCGGTTTCATCCTACCAACCTATTTTCCTCGCATAGGCTCATCACACTCCGACTATTTTTACGACTACTTACTTTAACGTGACCACGATATCCACTACCGATCATTCTAAACCGCGCCAAACAATTACTCACACGATGTCTTTCTCCGGTCTTGTCCAGGATCTGACCATCCGAGATGGCAATACCCCTCGCATACCTCGTGGCGTCGCTTCAGTCTCCACTGTCGACGACCGAGCTTCTCACATCTCCCGAGCCATGTCATACGCCAGTACCGCAGCGACCAGCGTGAGCATTGCGGGCGATATTTCCAGCCAGCTACATGGAGGTTACCACCATCCTCTCGCTAGAGCGTGGCAGGCTGAGCGACAGCTGACCAAGGTTGGTTGACACAATGGATGGAATCACTGTTCAACTTGCTAACGACAGATTTCTAGTCTATGCTGATCTACCCTCTCTTCATCTCGGATATCGAAGACGACGAGACCCTTATTCCATCTTTGCCCGGCCAATACCGTTGGGGTCTCCGAAAGCTGGTCCCCTTTCTCGAGCCATTGATCCGAAAGGGTCTAAAATCCGTAATTCTATTCGGTGTCCCTCTTAAGCAGGGCACCAAAGACGCCCTTGGCACCGCTGCGGACGACCCGAAAGGCCCCGTTATCCAAGCTATCCGCCTTCTGCGACAGCGGTTTCCCCAGCTCTTCATCGTGGTCGACGTCTGCCTCTGCGAGTACACTTCTCACGGCCATTGCGGTATCCTCCGAGACGATGCGACCCTGCACAACCAATACTCGGTCGACCGAATTTCTGATGTCGCCATTGCGTACGCCAAAGCCGGCGCCCACTGTGTTGCGCCGTCCGACATGAACGACGGTCGCATCCGAGCTATCAAGCTGAAGCTGATCGAGGAGGGCATTGCGCACAAGACCCTGTTGATGTCCTACGCTGCCAAGTTCTCCGGCTGCCTGTACGGACCTTTCCGAGATGCTGCCGGCTCAGCGCCTTCGTTTGGCGATCGAAGATGCTACCAACTACCCCCTGGAGGACGTGGACTCGCGCGACGAGCTATCGTCAGAGATATCGGCGAGGGAGCCGATATCATCATGGTCAAGCCGGCTGCTCAATATCTCGACATTATCAGCGACGCGAAGGAGCTAGGCAAGGACCTCCCCGTTGCCGCGTACCACGTCAGTGGAGAATACGCCATGGTCCACGCCGCCGCCAAGGCCGGCGTGTTCGACCTCAAGGCGATGGCCTTCGAGGTCACCGAGGGTATCCTCAGGGCTGGTGCTACCATCATCATCAGCTACTTCACGCCCGAGTTCCTCGACTGGCTAGACAACTAAGTCTTAAAAAACGGGATAGAAGCGTTCGGCATATTGCGTTGCGTTAAGGGGATTACTGGCGTTTATTCATCTGGAGGAGTTTTTTTATCACGCATGGGATTAAGGGTAAAGGAGAAAAACGACGTCACGTATAGATGTTGCACACGCTGCTTTTTCAATGCGTATGATACCACGAATCAGACTCAATTAGTACCTACTTAGCTGGGTACATATATTGATATGTATGGATATGAAATAGACACAATTCAATTGTGAAGGAAATACTCGGTTCTTGTTGCGTGATACTTAGGGCTTCTTTATATGAATAAGAGATATATGCATGACTACTTCGAAATAAGTACAGGGTTAACTCATTTCTAGCAGTATGTTAACAGCTTGGCAAGCTCAGCTGTGTCACATTTTTTGTTTTTCTATCATGAGGCTATTGCGTGCAAGACAAGGCAAGTTCTGGTCTCGGTTCTCGGTGAGACCTATGTAAGTTGACTTCTAGAACGGCTGAGAATTCCGAGCTTAGGTCCATCTGTCTGGCGTCCGCCGAAGGATTTGCCATTTTCGCATCATAGATCCTTACCTTGGTGTTATCAGGCACAAGACTTGGCATTTCTGCGCAAACGAGATTACGGAATCCTATCTACCTTACGCCCTTGGTGCCGATGGAATTTTCGGTGTATCTGCCGCCGTCCCGTCGTTTTAGTACACCCCCAACGACGGAAAAGTCCACGTAATCTACTAGAATTGCCACGGGCCACGAGGTATTGATAGGTATAGCTGCGTCGGGCGAATAGGCTAGGTTGGGATCCCACGTTCTCCAGTGGCTTAATTACTTGAGAGGTGAAGGCAAGGGAGAGAAGATATCATGGCCTCATAACCCATAACTCTAGAGATAGCAGAATAAGGTTAATATCTTCCTGTCTCTGGCTGTCTAGTTTTTAGAGCCATGGCGGAATTCTTCCAAAATGACTCTTGAATTTTGTAAGATGATTCTGGTCTCGAATTACTCTCTCGCCCCCCGCACAGCTCGATCTTGGCGGCTCCGGATGAGGAAGGTAACTTATTCCCGACCAACGCTGCTCTTCCGATACTACGGCTTGGCCTTGGCAGCCGTATCGTAAGTACGTAAAGTCGGCCGCTGGAACGATTACCCAGCAAAGTAGCCAAGTAGGAAACCATGGTCCTGGGAGCATTCGTGTCTTGTTGTTATCGTCGTCGATTACACGCCATATACGTAGAGTTCTAGAGCTAACGACGCGGCGACCCTCGATACGACACCCTGGATGGCGCAATGTAGGTACGAGAATGCATAGATAGGCCAAGGAATAGGCAGATTGTTATTGATACCTATTATATAGCTACGTTAGTTCCGCTGTGCCATCGATGTAGCCCTCGCCTTCGATTCTTAGTTTTTCTAAGCTCGTTGCTTCTGTTCTGTTCGATCAATTCAGACGTAGGGCCCTGTTTACCCGCGCTTGAGGAATCATGAAGGTCGCTAGCTCTACGGTGGCTCTCGGCCTGCTCGCTGCTACTGGCAGCGCGGAGCCGATCAAGCGCATGTCCAAGTACGACTTACCGTTGGTTGAAGATGTGAGGACGCCTGAATAGAGACTGCTATACTGCGAAAATGAGGAATACTAATATCACAGCTTAGAAGGCTCTAGTAGACTCTGTTCTGCTAGAAGACCTGTTAGGCTGCGCGCAGGACCTAGAAGATATCGCCTATGCGACTTCGCGGAAAAACCGAGTATGTCTAGCAATCGCCTACTTATAAAAGGCGAGGAAATAGCTTTGCTAATTAGTACGGTAATAATCAGGTCCACGGCAGTGAAGGTCACCTGAACAGCGTCAAGTACTTCCAGGAGCAGCTCGCCTCGGTTGGCGATTACTACGACGTCGAGCTGCAGGAGTTCACGACTGAGGTGACGCTCCAGTCTCAAGCGGCCCTAACGATCAACGGCGAAACGGTGGAGGCCGGTGGGTTCTCGTTTGGTAACAATGGTACTTGGGCCGACGTCCCTTTAGTTCCCGTCGCCAACATTGGCTGCAATGCCGTAAGTTCCTATTTCGAGTTTCTCTGGAGGTATGATAGTCATTAAAAAATATGAATAGGAGGATCACCCGGACACTCTCAGCGGAGCAGTCGCCCTCATCGCCCGAGGCGACTGCACGTTCGTCCAGAAGCTCACGCTGGCCGGCGAGAAAGGCGCCATCGGCGCCATCATCTACAACAACGCCGAGGCCGGTCTCGCGGCGGGCACACTGGGCGGAGTCAACGACCTGGTGAAATCTCCCAGTCTCACCCACCTCTGAGATGAGAAACTAACAAGCACGTAACAGATCCCCGTCGGCGGCGTCTCGCGCGCAGACGGCCTGCGTTTCGTCGAGCAGATCGAGGCGGGCACGACACTAAGCTCGGCGGGCGACTTCTGGCAGTACATCGACAACGCGACGAGCTACAACGTGGTGGCGAGCTCCAAGTACGGGGACGCGAACAACGTGCTGTTCCTAGGCGCGCACTCGGACTCGGTGGAGGCCGGGCCGGGTATCAACGACAACGGCAGCGGGTCGTGCGGGCTGCTCACGATCGCCAAGGCGCTGGCCAAGTGGCGCACCAACAACCAGGTGCGGTTCGCGTGGTGGACGGCGGAAGAAGAAGGGCTGCTGGGCGCCGAGCACTACGTCGACATCACGGCGGCCTCGGAGCTCGACAAGGTCCGGCTGTACCTCAACTTCGACATGATCGCGTCGCCCAACTACGTGCTGGGCATCTACGACGGCGACGGTTCCACTTTCAACCTGTCCGGGCCCGCCGGGTCCGCCGACGTCGAGAGGCTGTTCGAGGAGTGGTACGCGTCGCAGGACCTGCCGTTCGTGGGCTCCGAGTTCAGCGGCCGCAGCGACTACGGACCCTTTCTAGATGTGGGTATCCCGTGCGGCGGCCTCGACACGGGTGCCGACGGCGTCAAGACGGACGCCGAGGTGACGGCGTTCGGCGGCACGGCCGGCATCTGGTACGACCCCAATTATCACTCCGCCGCGGACAACGTGACGAACTTGAACCTCGACGCGTTCAATGCTACCGGTAAAGCCATGGCGCACGCCGTGGCTACCTACGGCAAGAGCTGGGAGGGCTTCCCAACGCGAAATGCGACGGCGCTGACTAGGAGGATCGCGGGCGCCGCTCCGAATAAGTACACGCCTTATATGAGGAAGATGTCTAGGCGTGGCAAGAAGACATACTAGTTGGATGCTGTGGTTTGGAATTAGAGTAGGTTGCTAGAGTAGATCTACCCGCCGCTAATAACGGCACAGTACCTAAGATACGCCGTCCAAATTGCCTAGAAGTCCGGGAAGTCTTCATTTCGACTTTACGTGAACGATTCGATTCCCACCTTGAATGCATAGTAGCTGTTGATAGCTACATATGTAATCATCCTCGGGCATAGATAATGCCCCTTGCATACTAGCACGCGGTCGACGCCAATTATGTCCTATTCTAGTAGTATTCCGAAGGGCGGACGGCAGGCGGCATCTCGCGTAAGTGAGGAGTGAAGAGTGAGGAGAAAAGAATGGAGAAATTTAGAGCTCGAGCAAGGATCGTAGATATCTGCGGTGGCCCGTTAATATAGCTCCGCCAAAATCAAAAATTAAATATCAATTAGTCTAAAAGGGGGAAGTTTTTATATAAATTATATTTATTTATTTTTATAAATAAAAATATTATTTAATTAATATATAAATTAGAAAATTTTTATATATAAAATATAATTAATATTTTTATTAATTTTAAAATTATTTTATATTATAATAATTTATTATTTAATTAAATAAATTAATTATTTTTTAAAATAATAATTAAAAATTTAAATTTATTAAATAAAAAAAATAAAAATAAAATATAATATTTATTTATATTATTTTATTATATTAAATTTTAATTAAAATTATTATTTTTAAAAAATATTATATAATTATTTATATTTATTTATTATTTTATATGATATTTTTTAATATAATTTTATTTTAAAATTTTATTTTTAAATTAAATTTTAATTAAAATTAAATTAAATAAAATAATATAATTAAAATTTAAATTTTTATTTTTTTATATTTTATTTAAT
>MU376201.1:131962-271823 GCA_022495205.1 Hypoxylon sp. FL1150 | reverse complement strand
ATAATATATTTTATATAATTTAAATTTAATATATATAAATTTTATTAATTAATATTATTAAATATTTTAAAAAGTAATTTATTTAATAAAAAAAAATTTTATTAAAATAAAAATAAAAAATATATTAGAAATATAAAATTAATTAGGCATTGAATAATTCTTATTAATTATTAAGGAATTTAACCCTACCTAAGTAAATTAATAATTTTTAAAATTTACTAAAATAAAAGCTTTTAAATTAAAATAAATACCTTTTAAAAACCTTATTTTTTAATATTTAATAAAATTTTATTAAAAGATATTTTATTATTTAATGCCTAAACATTTTAGCGGCTAATATATAATGATTATATTAAAAGAATATTTTTATAAAAATAAATATTATTAAACTTTATAAATATATTATAAATTTAAATATATAATTTTTAATAAAAAAAATATAAAATTTTATAATTTATTTAATTTTAAAAAATATAAAAAAATAAAAGTAATTTATTTTTTAAATTAATAAAAATAATTTAAAACTTATATAAAAATAAATAATTAAATAAATAGCAACCTAATTAATTTAATTAATTAAAATATAACTTTTTAAACTAAGGATAATAAATATAAATAATCTTATTTTATAAAAGTAATTATTTTAATTAAAAAATATAATTAATATAAAAAATTTTATATTAATTTTCTAAGGGTTATAATTTTAATTTAAAAAATTAAAAAATTTAATAATAATTAATTATTATAATAAAAAATATTTATTTATTTTAATTTAAAAGATTAAAAAGTCTAATAATAATTAATTATTATAATAAAAAGCATTTTTTTATTTTAATTTAAAAGATTAAAAAATAATAATAATTAATTATTATAATAAAAAATAATTTCTTTATTTTAAAAAACCTAAAAATTAATTAAATAAAAGATAAATTTTTAACTATTATATTTTTTATTTATTATAAAATTATATATATAAAAAATATATATATATAAAATTTATTTCATTTATTTTTAAATAAATAAAATATATATATAATTAAATAATCATTAAGAAATTAAATTTTATTTTCATAATTATTTATTATTATTAATAACCCTAGGAGGTATATTATAATTTATTATTTAGAAATTTAACTAATTAATTAATTTAGTTTGGAACTTGCTTATAAAAAATTTACCGGAAACGTATATTATTAATTAAATTCTAAGAAATATAACGATTTTTTTAACCTTTTAATCGTAAGAGTTATTATTACCCGCTATTAATAAATGCTTAACGTAATAAAATCATATTATAAATATCTTAGAAAATATTAAAATTATTATAAATTATTATTTAAAAAATAATAAATAATATAAAATATAAAAAATAAATAAAATATAATTATTTAATAATAATATTAATAATATTAATTATATAAATAATAATATTTATATTAATATTTTTAATTAATAATATTAATTTATTATTAAAAATATTATTTATAAATATATTTTTAATTTTTTTTTTATTTAATAATAAAAAATTTAATAATATTAAAAAAATTAATTTTATTTAATGGTTTTTTAATGTAAATTTAATAGAATTTCATATATAAATATATAAGAAAAAAATTATAAAAAAATAAATTTCTAATAATTAATTTTTTATTTATATTTCATTAGGAAATTATATTTTAAAAAATTTAAATCCTTATTTTTTCGCATTATTTTTTATTAAGATTTTACCTTATAATTAAAGAAACTTTATAAAAATAAAAAATAATAAAGAAAAAAATTTTATAAAAAAAAATAAAAAGAATTTTTTATTAAAAAAATAAATTTATATATATTAATTAAATAAAATTTCATTTAATTAATTTATTTTTTAAATAAATTATAATTAAATTTTAATAATATAATATAATAATTATAATATATTTTATATTTTTATTTTTTATATTTAATTATATTATAAAAAATAATAATAATTAAATTAATAAAATATAAATAACGAAATTATTTTTTAAAAAAATTATTAATTTATTTAAATTTATTATATAAAAATAATTTATATTTATAATAGAAAAATTAAAAAGGGGTAAAATTTTATTTAATTAATATATATAATAATTTTTATTAAATAAAAAAAAAATGTAATTTCAATATAAAATTAAAAATTTAATTTTAATAAAGAGTTTTTTTATTTACACCCCTAAAAATTCCTATTAGGCCTTTATTTACACCCGTATATATTTTAAAATCGGGGCCGATAAAATTTTATATCTAGTTACCATACGTAATTACACTTATAATTTAATAATTCTACGAAATTAGCTTTAAATTTTAAATAATTAAAATCATTTAATTACTAATTTAATTGCGATTCAAATAAACTAAATTATATTTTTATAAAATATCTAGGTGTAAAATTATATTTAAATGTAAGAATCTAGCGTAATATTTAATTATATAATACGCTTTATTTATTCCTAAAGATTAATATATTTAATATATAAACCTTAATAATTTTATTAATATTTTTTATATGAATTTAAAAATAATATTATTTAAAAAGCATTAAGATAAAATATTCAGTGAAAATTTTTGGCAAATTTAAATGATTTTTTATAAGGAATTATATATATTAAATTATTAAATATATAATAAAACCGCATTTTCAAAAACATAATTATATGATGATTTTTTTTTAAAAAGCCTTAAATTTAATACTACTTTTTAGGATAATATCGTATAATAATATAATTTAATTCATTTAAATTATAATTAAATTAAAAATCGAATAATACTAATTATTTTAAATTACACCTCGATTTCGTAAAATTATTAAGATATAAGCTTCGAAATTATAAATGTGATTTTATCGCCCCCGATTTAAAAATATATACAAATGCAAATAAAAGCCCGATAAGAACTTTTAGGGGTATAAATAAAAAAACTCTTAATAAAAAATAATTTATTTATATAATTTATAATTAATTTAAATAATTTATTTATATTAATTTATATTAATTTATATTAATATAAATTAAAAATTCTGTAATTTTTATTATTATAAATAAATAAAAAATAATTAAAAAAATAATTTTTAAATTGATATTAATCCGTTTTAAAAGAAATAAATTAAAATATTATTATATTAATTTTTTAATTTTATTATCATATAGAAATATTTTTCTTTGAAATTATATAATTTAAAATTAAAAATTATATATTTAAATTTATTTTTAATTATATTTATATTATAAAAATAAATAAATAAAATGTATTTTATATATATAATTTTTTTTAATATTATAATAATATTAATATAAAAAAATTTTTACTAAATTTTATAATTAAATATAATAAGAAAAAAATCAAGGAATTTTTAAAATAAATAAATAAATATTTTATAAAAAATGTTAATTATATTATTTTTAATAGGATTTTTAATATAAAATATAAATAAAATAAAATCCCTATTAAATTCCAAATAAATTTTAATAAAATTAAAAATAAATAAAAAAATAAAATTTATTTTATTATAATAATTAAGTAAAAACATAAGTATATTATTATATATTAAAAGTATTTTAATTTGAAAAAATAATTTTGATTTTATAAGAAATATTAATTTAGGTAATTATAGGATTTTATAATTAAAATATATTTAAATAAATATAATATTTTATATTTAAAATATAATTTTCTAAATTATTCTTAGTAAAATAAAATTATTATAATTATTTTATAATATAATTATAATTTTATAATAATTTTCATATATTTATAAATTTTATTATTATTCTATTATATTATTAATTATATATTAAAATAAAAATCTTTTATATATTAATAATTTATATTATTTTTTATTTATTTTAATATTATTTAAATAAAAAAGGATTTTATTAATATAATTAATAAAATTTAAATTATATAAAATAAAATAATTAAAATATTAAATTATATATTTTTAAAATAAAAAGTTTTTTCATTTAATATTTATAATTATATTTTTAATTTTAATATTTATTTTAATTTTAAATTAAATTAACGTTAATTTTATTACGATATTATATATTAAATTATTTAATATTAATAATTATATTTAAAAAAATTAATTTCCATTATTATTAAAAAAAAATTAAATAATATTTAATAATAATAATAATAATATAAAATAATTTTTATTTGAAATTTATTTTAATAAAAATTCTATTTTTTAATAATTATATTTATATAAATATATAATTATAATTAATATTATAAAATAATTTAATTTAAAAAATTAATTTTTAAAATATATTTAATTTAATAGTTAAATAATATATAAAAATTCTATATAATATATTTATTATAAAAATATTATATATATATTATTATTTATTAATAATTATTTTTTAAATTTTAAAAATTTTAAAAGATATATTAAAAATATTATCATTTAATTTAAATTATTTATATTATAGGAAAATTTCTTTATAAAAAAATTTAGGAATTTATAAGAAATTTAAAATACTTTTATTTTTAAATTTTTTAAACGGTTAATATTTATAAATGATAATTTTAATTTATTAAAACGATTAAAAAAAATATTATTTAAAATATGAAAATTTAGAAAATTTAATTTTAAATAAATTATAATATTAATAATAATTATAATTCTAATAATAATATAATATTTAATAAAAAAAGAATAATAATTTTAAAAAAATTTAAATTAAATAATAAATATAAATTTTTTTAAAAAGTATAATATTTTATTTTTAAATTAAATATTTATTAATTATTAAATTTTATAAGATTTAAAGCTATGAAAAAAATTTTTAAATTTACATTTATATCCGAATTAAATATTTATTATTAAATATAAAATAATATTAAAATAAAAAATTTATAGAATTTAAATATAATATAAAAAATTATTATTATATATATTTTTAAATAAAAAAATTATCTTAGGAAATTAAATAAAAAAAAATAAATTATAAAAATTAAATAATATATTAAATAAATTTAAAAAATATATATAATAAATATTAAAATAATTTAATAATAATAATAAAAATAAAAATTTAATCGAAATAAATAATAAATTTTTAATTTATTAATAAAATAAATAAAAATTAATAAAAATATTTAATATATTTATAATTTTATTAATAAATTATAATTTTAATAATATATAAATAAATACTTTTAAAATATTAGTAAAAAAAAAATATTTTAATAAAAAATAAATTATTATTTTTAATATTTTTTATTAATTTTTTAATTATATTAACGAAATTTATTTAGCTAAATATATAAATATTAATAGAAAAAAAATCGATAATATTAATAATAATTTTATTATAAAAATTAAATTTAAATTAATAAATTAATCCTAATTATTATTCTATTTAAAAGGTGAAAGAAATACTAGCAAAAGTGTTATTATCAAAGCTCTTACAAAGGGTATGGAAATGAAAGAGGCTTGACATAAAATTCGAATTACCGCTATATCAGGAAGCGCTGGAGCTCATATCGAAGGCACAACCATCCACTCTGCTATAGGCTTTTTCCTGTCCGAACAGAAACGAATATCTACAGCCATGGCCGCGTCATGGAAAGACATCGATGTCTTGGTTATCGACGAATGCAATATGATGGCTGGTCGGGATCTGCATAAGATTGACAGGCAGCTACAGAGGATACGAGAACGTCCCGGACGGGATTTTGGTGGCATTCCTATTGTTATCTTGTGTGGCGACTTCTACCAATTCCAGCCTGTAGGAGGTCTTTCACTCTTATACGAAGGTACGCCAACCGATCTTAATACATACGCTCAAACCGGAGCGCTTTTCAAGGTCGGTAGTGATGATCATCACTTGGGCCATTAGCTTTGGAAGAAGTTCCGCATCGTTATCATACTAGACGAACAAATGCGAACTGTAGACATCACTTTTGCCGGTATCTTGCACCGATTACGCGACGGGACACAAACTGAAGAAGATTGTCATATATTAAATTCCAGAGTTTCGGATATGAACGACATATTCTTGGACGATGTGACGCGTGCTATCACGCCCCTAAACAAGATGCGCTATATTATTAATCTTCAAGCGACCATCTCATTTGCGAAGAACCGAAAACAAAGGGCGTACATTTTCCTATCAGATCATAAGCCTGTCGATGTGGATAAGGTCACCGCGTTGAAGATGGCTTTTAACCTCATAGACATTTCAAGCATTAAAATCCCAGCTTACTTTTGTTTCAACCAAAGAATGCCTTTAGGAATTACCGAAAATACTTTACAACGCTTGAAAATGGTTAATGGTGCTTAATATATAGGCGAAGGATTCATTCTTCGTGAAGAATTTTCACTCTATGAGTTTACACCGGATATCATTCTCGTTACTAGACCACCAAGATCAATCCTCGTGTCTTCGAGTATTACCTAATAATTTCATCTAGATGGTCTGGATAAAGGGCTGTTACTTCTATTTCCTAAATTGTTAAAAGCATTTAGCTTGAAAAAAAATTCCGAACGAACTAGACCTTTTGATAGATTTGGGTTCACATTGACGCTTACTTTTGCGATTACAGACTTTAAGGCCCAAGGTATCACATTTCTTAAGGCGTTTTTAAGTCTTGCCTTTTGATATTCATTTGATTTAAACACAGGAGGCGCAAATTTCACAGCTACTTACGTATAATTTTCGCGGGTAGTTAGCTTAGACGGCTTACATCTTTTGGGGTCTATTAAAATGGACCATTGGTTAAGTTTACGACTACCCATTAGGATGAAAGAAAGCATCGAAGATTTATTTATGCGCGAGGAAAAAACGATTCGGAAATATGTTGATACTGTAATTTCTATATGATATGCAATCAAATAAATGTCGTTAATTTGATTTATGAAAGGAACTAAATATATATTCCCCGATTTCAGAGTTCTATGAACCCCTAAATAGTAAAAGAAAAAAAGAAAATCGTGTCCTGCGAAAGGGTTCGTGTTCATGAGAAAGAAGCTTGCTCCAGCCCGAATAAAACATAGTCATTGCACGTTACTCCTTCGTCCATATCGCCCGAATAAGAAAAACCCTAACGCTATTGACGATTAGGTGGTAAAGAGGTTTGATGTGCTGTCACCCTTGTCTGATAAGATGTGCGGGGAACACCAACTTTGTCCCGTTCACCATTTAGACCTGAAGTACTAGTAGGGGAACGAAGACTCCCATTACTGCGGGATGAAAACGACTCAGTAAGAGGGGATGTGGGGGTAGCCATATCAGAATAAGGGGTTGACTCCTTCTTTATTTCTTCATTTGAACCAATACCATGATCGTCATCGTTGTCATGAGTGGGTTCATCTACATCATAGATATTGATGTCCCCATCCACGTCTTGAAGACTTTCTGGAGTAACAGTACCTTGTATTTCGTCCGATTCCCTCCTCGTCATATTATTCCTTCTGGATAGGTCCGATCCAGTTATATCGATACTGTTGTGTTGGCCTTCCCCATCAACATCAACATCCCAGCTGTTATCATCTCCATACAGTTCCTCTTCTTCACTAGAGTCCAAATAAGTACCATCCAATCCGTTAAGTCGATCTTCGTAACGTTTAATTTCAGTGGTAGTTGCATTTCTTGGCTTCCGTTCTGGTAAAGAACCAGTTTTCAACCTTCCCGATCGTGCTTCAGGTAAGGTGTCTGTTTTTCGTTGATCGATCTTCATCGTGACATCCCCTTTGTCAAAGACATTTTGACGAAGATATACATTCCACCATGGAATTCCTGGGTGTGTGAACAACGGCATGGTGATATCGGAGAAGAGCGACCACGCAAATCGTGCTAGAAGTATTTCAGCAGGAACCCAGTATAACGGTCGTATGAGGCGATTGTTAATGTTATCGACAACCTCCCAGCCCATATTGGGATGCGCTAAGTCGTGACAGTTGAGTCCATGCATCACCCACTTATACTCCCAGTCTCGATGTTCAACCACTCGCTGAAACCCAGAATAACTCGCGCCTGAGCGTGTTTGACTTTGGCGTCTTGTATTAACGTCTGAATCGCCATCGTGTGAATCGACCATGGCGAAGTCTTCGTTGACAGAAGTCGACGTGCCTCTACGAGAGGTACGAGGTGAAGTAGTTCCGGAATGAGATGAACTGGTATCAAGTCTCGTGAAGGATGTAACAGCCGCAGGTGCAAATTGTTTCGGAAATGGAACGATATAGCATGCGTCAAGTTGAAAATGCGTATTCGGATCGAATGGTACCAAATTCGCATCGTCATCTAGGGATGGAGTCTGCCCTCTGTATAGTAACGATCCTATATCATTGCCAGATAACCAAACACGTTCCGCTCTCGGAATAATATGACATTGGTTCATTGAACTGAACGAGCCTGTAAGGTAACATGGATACTTCGGTCGAAGACGGCTGGTGGTATAAGGTGTACTATCTCGAAAGCGGTCGATTAAATGCCAAGGTCGAGGAATATTACCAACAGGAAAAGGCCAATGGCAGAAATTAGGGATGACGGGATACGGAGTATCTATAATTTAAAAGAGAAACTATTAGCGGAGAGACATTCTAATAAAATTACGGCTCGAACTAACTTGAAGATCCGCCTTTGATGACGAAGTAATATTGCGAATCCCGGAGGATTTTATCATGAGGTATTTGGATGCGCGTTCCTCTCTTGGTTTTTGAGAAATAGGGACCATGACCACTATATCCTTCGTTGGGTTGCCAGGTGTTCCCCGTCACTATGCAGCAAGCATAGTATGCAACATCGTAATGAAGGCCTGTGCCTCCATCATCAGAAGCAGTGAGTCTTAATAGCGGCGTACTACATGGATAACCGGGGTGTAGGAAACTTATTGATTCGAGCGGAGGAGAATTTTCTCCTCTGGGATTAACCCATGGCGAATGCTCATCGAGCGGTTGTTGCATGTTTGGCATTCCTTGCATTGTGAGAATATTTGGAAGTTGCAGTCTACTAAGAATGATGACTGCGTCAGATGGGGAAGAAGATTACTAAGATTAACACAATGTGATTGGTCCACTTAGCACGAAAGAGTTGCATGGTATTATCTGCCGAGGTTTAGATATGATAACGAGTAATTCCCTAGGTTTCGTGCGTAATATTATATCGTACCCCCGTACTAACACTTTCACATGTAATTCTCCTATAATTTTATTAGCAAAATTATCATCTATAAAGTTAAATTTTAATTGAAAATTCAGATAATTATAATTAAATAAAATTATTATTTTTAAAATTAAAAAAACTAATAAAAATTATATTTAATAAAATTAAAAAAAATAAAAATTTTAATATAAATTATATTATTATATAATAATTAATTATAATTTAATTTTAATTTTAAAATATTAAATTAATAATATTAATAAAAATCTTTTTAAAAATATTTAATATTAAATTTTAATATATAATTAAATTTTAATTAAAATTAATTATTATATAATAATATAAATTAAATTAAATTTTTTTATTTTTTTTTTATTTAATATAATTTTAATTAATTTTTTAATTTAAAAAATAATAATTTTATTTAATTATAATTATTTAAATTTTTAAATTATTATTTTTATAATTAAATTTATTTATTAATAAGTTTATTATATATTTATATAATAAATAATTATAATTAAATAAAATTATTATTATTAAAATTTTAAAATTTTAAAAAATCATATTAAATAAAATAAAAAAAAATAGAAATTTTAATATAAATTGTATTACGATTTAATATTTAATTTTAATTGAATTTTAATTCGTATATATTAAATTAATAATTTTAAATAATAATATTTTAAAATTATTTAAATTTTTAAATATTTATTTTTAAATTTATATTTAATTAAAATTAAATATTATATAATAATATAATTTATATCGAAATTTTAATTTTTTTTTTTTATATAATATGATTTTTATTAATTTTATAATTTATAAATTAATTAAATAAAATAAAAAAAAAAAAAATTTAAATAATTTTAAAATAATTTTTGAAAATTAATAATTTAATTTAAAAAAATTATATTATAATTAAAATTCATTTAAAATTAAATTATTTATAATAATATAATTTATATAAAAAATTCTATTTAATTATAATTATTTAAATTATTAATTAAAAATATTTTAAATTTTAATTTATATATTAATAAAATTAAAAAACATTTATATATAAAAATATTAATTAAAAATATAATATATAAAAATATATTAAAATTAAAAAAAATTATATTACGATTAATAAAAAAATTAATAATAAAAATAATATATTAATAATATATAATATTAATTATTTAATAAATTTATTAATTTTAATTATTTTTTTTAAAATAAAATATAATCGTAATTTATTAAATTTAAATCGTAAAAATTAAAAATTAAAAATTAAAAAATTTCAGAAAAAAATACAAATAACCCTAATAAAATAATCCACTTAGTAAATTAAACATTTATTATTTATTTCAATCAATCTTAAATTCCGAAAACTCCGGGGGTCGAAATGAAACTTTTTTCGACACAATACCATTCGTAAAACTCATGCAAAATTCGAACCGATCGTTCTATCGCTACCATGGACGAAATTGAGAATTTGCGACGCCTACTTCAAGAAGAGCAGCACCGACGCCAACAAGCCGAGGGTGATGCAGCAGAGCAGCGACGCCGACGCGAAGTAGCCGAAGAACTTGCAAAGGGGTCACTGCCGCAGACGCTGCCACAGTATCTCGACTCCTGCCATTCTCTCAGCCTTCAAATACGTGTGGTCACGGACCCTTCCTCCACTACACAGGGCGACACGACGAACCCGGTCGGCCGAATTTTCCCTCGACGAATTATCCCGTGGGAAGAGTTTGCGGCAGGCCAGGAAGAGGCATGGGAGAAGCTTTCGGTTGGATCGCCCTTCTCCTCCCAAGCCGCCTTTCCATCCTCGCATCAGCTCGACTACGTAGCGTCCGTGATGCACCCGATCAGCAGCGAAACCGACCTCCGACACTTCGAACTTGTGACCGTCGAACACGCCGTTAAGAAGTTGGTGGATGAGGCATACAATGATTTGCTGGTGCGGGCTCGTCTCGGCATCCGGGGATCCGTAACGTTCGAGAGCCACACAAACTTGGGCAACGATGCTGTCGACGCCGTCTCCACGTCCGTCGAGCACATGTCTATCGGCGGAAACCGTGCTGCTGGCGCCGCGACGCTGGATATCGTGAGGGCCTTTCGCAGGGCCGTTGGCGGCAATGGTGGCTCTGCCGACCAATTCTGCATATATCGCACCTCGGACGGTCCAAACGTTCCTGCGCTTGCGATCGAGTATAAGGCGCCGCACAAGCTGACGAGGGATGAGGTTGTCACAGGTCTGAGCTCCGAGATTCAACCCGAACGCGATGTAATCAACCGGGACGGCGAGGACTTCGCATTCGCCTCGAGATCGCTTGTCGCCGCCGTCATCACCCAGCTGTTCTCGTACATGATTGCCAAAGGCATCCGTTACGGCTACGTCTGCACGGGAGAGACGTTTGTTTTCTTACATATCCCCGACGACCCCTCCGTCGTCTATTACTTTGTATCCGTGCCCAACCTTGACGTGTTAGACGACGACGAAAACAGGCTCCACCGCACCGCCGTCGCGCAAGTATTCGCTTTCGTCCTCCGAGCCCTCCAGGCGCCACCGCCGCCCGCGTCCTGGTACGACCGCGCTATGGCAACCCTAGAAACCTGGGCTGTCGAATACGAAGATGTGCTGAAGAAGATCCCCCAGTCTGTCCGTAAGGAACACCGCGTTTCACCCTACAAGCCTCAGCGGTGGAGAGGTTTCGTACGCTCGCCGATCCGGACACGGTCGAGCTGCCGTCCGCCGGGCGGTTCACGGCACGAGAAGGAAGACGACGGCAGCGAGGAAGATGGTTTGCCCCCCTCTCCTTCCCTCGGCCGACCCGCCCGTACTAGAGGAAACGGATTGGCTTCGACGAGCGCAGCCGATCGAAATCAGAGACAACTGTCCAGCGAGGATAATCCGCCGCACGATAATAAAAAGCGCGCACCAGCGAGCATATGTATAGAAGACCGATTATACTGCACCCATGAGTGCCTTTCGGGCCTGGCGGGAGGGGGTCCTATCGATTGGGAATGTCCTAATGCCGCCGACCATGGAGATCAACACCTCAACCCCTCAGATTTTCGGCGGCTTATCCGTGTACAGCTCGCCCAAGATCGCGGTTCCGAAGCAGACGCGGCGCCGCTTTATATATCCGGAGCGATCGGATCGCTTTTTAAGGTACGTCTCTCAGCCTATGGCTATACTCTTATCGCCAAGGGCGTAGAAGGCCGCCATCTTGCGCGTCTGCGCCACGAGAATAAGATGTATAGCCGGCTTCAGTCCATTCAGGGAAAGCATATCCCCGTATGTCTCGGTACGATCGATCTGATAATACCGTATTATTACAACGGGGGCGTATTTGAACACTTCATGTTTGTTAGCTGGGCCGGGAATCCCTTGTCTGAGGTTGCCAAGACGGCGCTTATAAAGACGGTTGTTATCGACGAGGTCGCTGCCGCATTCAAGGCAATACACGCATTACAAGTTTTGCACGGGGACGCCGAGTTACGGAACGTACTTTACGATGTGAGCAATAGCAATGTCATGGTCGTGGACTTCGAGCGGGCAATCGTCTATAATCGCCGGCCGCTCAGCTCGATCAGCCCCAATCGGAAAAGGAAATACGGTATGTTACAGCAGAAGAATGGGAACGATTTTACCACGGAAAACCAATTTATCATAGCAAACGTCCAATACTATTTAGATAATTTATAATGCCGTGTGGCGTTTTCGTATATATAATATAATATTTTTATATTTTTATTTTTATATTTTATATATATTAAAAAAGTTTTTTTAATTGCACTTTTAAAAATTCTTATCGGGGGCTTATTTATACTTATAAATATCTTTAAATCGGAAACGATAAAATTACATTTATAATTATTAGATTTATATCTTAATAATTTTACGAAATCAAAATGTATTATATAATAATTAATATTATTTAATTTATAATTTCATTATAATTTAAATAAATTAAATTATATTATTATATAATATTTTTTTAAAAAATAATATTAAATTTAAAGCTTTTTAAAAAAAAAATTATCACATGATTATTTTCTTAGATATCGCAAGATGCGATTCTACTAGATATTTAATAATTCTAACCCATGTAATTCCCTATAAAAAAATTAAAAAAAATCGTAAAAAATCTCAAATTAATTTTTAATTTTAATATTTTTTAAATAATATTACTTTTAAATTCAAATAAAAAATATTATTAAAATTATTAAAATTTAAATATTAAATATAAAAATATAAATGTAATTTTAAAATATTATATAAATTAAATTTTTATTTTAAATTTTTTTATATACGAATAATTTTTTATATAAATATTATATAATAATATAATTTAATTTATTCGAATTATAATTAAATTAATATTTAAATAATATTAATTATTAAAAAATTAAAATTGATTTCGTAAAATTATTCCATTATAAATGTGGTTTTATATAATAACTAGATATATCGTCTTATCGCCCCCGATTTCAAAATATATACGGGTGCAAATAAGCCCCCGATAGGGACTTTTAGGGTTATTTAAATAATCATTCAAAATCAACCCCGCGTCCGTTATATCTTACAATTTTTACTCTTTGATATCATACATACTTATCATAATTAATCATGGTATCAATATCTAACCAGTACAAACCACCTGTACAATACGTTCTATCGGATCCTCCTATTACTTCCGGTCAAATCTTAGAGGCTCGACGGTTAGCTTTCCTTACAAAGCCGAATGTCAATGTCATCCATCCAGATTACCCTGCTCACGCGGGGCCATTATTATCATTTCCTCCATATGACAATGATGGAACCCACAATGGAGCCGATTACGATCTTGTAATTCATGCGTGTTATCTTCTGATCCAAAATTCTTGGCCTCGACAGGATGGCCACCCTACTGGAACGCCATTCCTCTCGTACACCAAGGAACCTAGTGGTGACCCTATTACTAGTGCCGTAATCGTACGAGACTGCTACTTACATGTACCTGGCAGGCAAAGTATGTTCATTTAATCTACATCCCTCTCGCCTATTTACTTATAGCTAAACATGATCGTAGATTATCCCATCACACCTTCGTTCGACCATTGGAGGTTCCCCCATGCTACACCGAATCCGAACACAGATGAACAGATATCGAGCGACTTACCCAGAGCGTGGCGTGAGGTTTCGATCCCCCGATACCATCCCAGAGGCGACTTTAAACCAGATCGCCCTACTATCATGCAGCGCGACGGGACCTGCCGTGCTACCGACCACATCACGGGCCTGGAGGTAGCACACCTGGTCCCGAACAAAGCTAGCGCTTGGTTCCGACGGAATAAAATGCAATCGTATGCCTTACGTCCAAATGACAAGGAACCGTGGAATGATATACAGAACAAGATACTTCTACGCGCGGACATCCATATTATGCTTGACCGCAAGGAAATTGTCCCGATGCCGAAGAAGATTGATGGTCAATACCGCTTCGTCATAAAAGTTATCAAGGGGAACGAGTTTCACTCTTATGATACATACGAATTGTATCACAATCGCATCTTTCTCGAATTCCGGGGTATCCAACCCGAGTACCTTTTCAGCCGCTTTGCATGGAACATATTCGACGTCGACATCCTACAAGTTCTCAGTACCGCCCGCCTCCGACGTGCGGTACATATCTTCGACCCTACGGACAACATATACAAAATCGAGGAGCGATACGTTTCGGAGTTCAAAGTTAGTCGGAGCCAGTCTGCGAATGGCAATGAGAGTAGCAAGCGTCGCCGCGCCTCAGCCGGGCCAGCCGAATGCGATAGTAGTGATGAAACATTGACATCGGTATCTTCGGAATCGGACTCTGAGGAACGAGAGGAGTACGAGAAACGGCTTTGTAGTTTGGATGTTGCTCAAGAACAAAGGGGTCGCAAGCGTACTCGTTCAGGTGACAGATTTAGCGATGCTAGTACTGATGTGGGATCTAATGTTAGTATGCGCCATACAGCGAAGACAAGAATGGTTTAGAAACTTATGGAAGATATCATACTTACTAGTCGTAGCAAAGAAAATTGAAAATATATATATATATTTAGGTATATATATATATATATATATATATATATATATATTTAAGTAAAAAACCCATTTCATTTATATAATTATTATAATATGAATTTTATCGTTGTCAGCAAGAGGCTCAACTTCCAGGGCATAGTAATCATGTCCATGGTATCCGTGACGGGCTCGACATTCCTCGAAGGCGAGGGTGTACGTTTCGAACGTAGTACCGTCAACAGTAAGGAGTTCCTCAACACGGCGAAAGGGGCGATGAAGCATCAGCTTAACCCTGCAATAATGCTCGTGCTTATCCGTGTCGGGCTTGTACACAGGAAGATAGTCCAGAACACGGGGTCTACCCTCAGGTGGAATACGAGGAGGTATCGCTCCCTAGTCGTACAACGTTAGCCATTCGTAATACGAAACACCTTCCAGCTGCTCCAGATGCGGACGGGATCTGTATTTATCTAATGGGCTCCGTACAGACGTAATCCCACCAGCCTCCGCCGTGAACTGGTCAGGCTGCTGGTCTTCTGGGCGGCAGTCCACGGCGATCACTACCCTCGAACTTTGCAGCAAGGGGAGCTGCGTCAGCTGGTGATGGACCTCCTAGTGAGACCAATCCCGCTCACCAAGCAGCTTGTTCAGCAGGTGACACACCAGCGACAGGAGCGGGTTTCTCGCGCTGAGATGCGGCAATACCTGCCTGGACAGGTCCACGAACGACTGCGACTTCATCTCAGCTTGAGAGCAGTACTTCGCCACGTATGCCTTGACCGCGGGGACATCTGTGCAAAGAGATATATCCAATTTAGCCTTCCAGCCAATGTGAAGGGTGGCATTATAACGGTTAAGACGCTGGTCATTTCTAGCCGGAAGAAAAGACGAGTGGTTGGGGATGAACTCCTTAGCAACCAAAGGGAGAGACTGCAGCGGACGAGGGAAGTAAAATCGGCATTGGAGGTTCCCTAGGAGAATACCAGCATCTTTGAGCTTCTCCAGGGCAGCTACACCAAACCCGGAAGCCCTGTCTTGATGTGTCTCCAACCAAAGCCGATTCGCAGTCCGTATATCATTAACATACACTGCAGTAAGTGGACTGTGATTACGGGTTCCCTTCTTCTCACGGAGGCAGCTAACGAGAGAATAGCTATGGATTTGATCCCTTAAAAGGATGTCGTTGAGATGCTGCCATGTCGCAGGTTGATTAGCAGCAACAACAGAAAGACAGTTATTAGTATCGGTCAACTGATTGCCAACGGGTACCGTAGGAAGAGTAGGAGTCACCGCGCTGATGCGAAAGCCCCAAAACCGGGCGAAGATATCTCGGGATTCCTTCGGCTCCATATCCGGGGAGGGGGCTGCGAAACCAGGTCGAGGCCATGCAAACCCATGATCTTGAGGAGCACCTCTACTCTGCCATTCATAGCGATTCCACCAATCCACGACACGGAACTTAGGTAATACCACACACTTCATGAACGCGTAGAAACGGCAATGGATATACCGAGACACAATGTGAGGATTCTGAAGGACATTGTCACAGGCTATCCAAGCCTTCTCCTCAGCAGGAGCAACACGCCACTTAGCATACCCTAGGTAGGTAGGGAGATTCCTCATTTTATCATCCCAATGATAATAAGCGTCGCTCAATGTCAAGAACAGACCTGGGCAGCCAAGAGCGTTCACCATGGCATCCAACTGGCCCTTCTTGTTCTGCCAAAACGGACGCGTGCCGCTAGTACGGTATGCATTGCGGACAATGGAGTTGACTAGTGCTTTGGCTTGGGCATCGCGCTCAGCGGTTCGACGAACACCAGAATCTAACAGCTCGTGAAGGTCCTCAATTGTGTACTCGCGTTGCTGGTATTGACGTAGCTTGTTGAGATAAAATGAGCTGTTCTGCTTGATACGTTTGCGCGTTATCTTGTTGAACACGACAAAGGCATAACGGGGATGGCAAGCAAAACGTCCGTCTCTCCATTTCATGGCGTGATCAACATACTGATCAAAAGTCGGAGGACGCTCACGCACCATGAGGAACTCAGCCCTGCGGTCAGGATACAACGTTGGGAAAGCCGACGACAATATAGCGACGGACTCATTGTATTCGTCGATGAGTGTAGAACGAAACGCGGGCATCTCCGTGCGTCCTTGCGCAGCGAGGTTAGCTTCTCGACCACGGGCGGCATGCTCTTGAAAGCGTTCGATTTCGGTACGATCAGCATCAAGATCAGGGACGGCGGATCTCTCGTACTCGTTCATTGCGGCAAGGAGATCTTCATCAGATATGTCGCCAACGCCAGCAATGGTCTCATCCACCACGAGACGCGTGAGGATATCATCAATGACGTTACCGTCCTCAGGAAGCTGCGACAGGAATTCCTCGGAGATCTCCACACCGCCATTCATACGTGCTGGATGATGAAGGACAAGATAACGAAGCCACACATAAACAGCGGCGCGCCGGACTCTGAAATCCTTCACAGGCACATTTCGCAGTCGTTCGTTAGAAGGAACTATAACAACGATGTCGAGATCTTTAGGCAAAAGAGGAATGACCCGATAGACCTTGCCAACATCACGTAGGAAAGAGTAAATGTGACCTTTGTATCGATACTGCATACCGCGATACTGCCGGGCCTCCATGGCCACGTGGACTTTGCCGATGAGCATCTCCTCGCCCTGTGACAGCTGAGGGAGTTCAACAGGCACATCACCAAAATCCATATGGTTAACAGCAGACTAGAAAGGTGTCAGGATCGGATCCTGGTCCCTCTTCTGCCACTTGGAGCAGACGCCATTGACGAGATTCATGTCAAACCAGCGTTCCTTGCATTTACCACACTCTTCGATGACGTGCTTTGCTAATTCGTTGTTGAAATCCCCCAGAAGATTAACGTCCATATCCGTGATGGCTTGTTCGCGTAGGAGACGTTCTCGATTAGCGTCGCCGTGCTCGGGATCCCACTGAGGAGAAGGGTTAACGAAATTGTGGTCCAATGCGGCTTCATGAGCCAAGCGTGCAGCAGCGGCGGTAGCAACACGGGCAGGCATGTGTCTAGAGGCCTGCGAGGATGGGGAGCTAAAAGGATCATCATCGTCAAACCCACCAGGGCTAGGCGAGCAAGATAACCTAGGAGAATAGGAATCTTATTCAAGCATACCAGTGCGAACTATGCAGCTACGGCAGGGCACTTGCTCCATACGCTCCCCTTCATCGTCAACAACGGCAAAGAAGTCAACACAGAGGCGTTCGTGATAACTTTCGCGACACCATCTCATCTAAGAAGCCAGATTCAAGCCAATTATATAACTGTTGCAGTACATACAAACGAACCCGTGTACCTCTACCTGAGGGTTACCAATACGGCGATGAGAAGCAGGAGGGATATAGTAAATACTGCAGACAAAGTAAGGATCACCCACGGCGCTTCCACCATCGTCAGGTTGGCTAGCACCGCTCTGCCTTCGCTCAAGGGTCCCAAGAGACGGCGTGGGTAAATATTCGTCGCCAGCTCGATGGGAAGCGCGATGGGCACGGCGTATACGTTCTTACTCAGCACAAGCGTCAGCTATTCAAAAAATCGTCGGGGTTCTAACCACAACCAAAAAAATATTACGTATCGAGACGTAGTGGTCGGCGCTGCTGGTCCAAGAGGAATCGCCGAGCCTGCAGCCATTAGAGAGGCTAGTGTAGGCTGGCCTAAAGGTCCTACAGCAGCTCCAGAAGCCTGCGCACGGCGTCAACATTGATCGTCAACCTTGCCTCTCAAACAATCTAGGCATCTATCCGCACTAACGGAAGGGAAATCACCACCAGCTTTCCATCACGCACAACGACGACAAAACCAAGGGTTGCGGCTTTGCAATTCATTAGGAATGGGAGGGCGCACCTTACGAGGGAGACCACGGCGTCCACCACCATCACCACCAGGTGCACCTGACGCGATAGAAGCCATGAGAAAGTGCGCGACCTCGCGCGAAATGTGATCTAGGATAGACAGAAAGAAAACGAGAGTGTAGCAGCTGTAAAAGTATTGACTTTGGCGAGCTGATCGAGAGGTAGGGAGGGTGTTGTTTTGTGGCAAGGAAGGTTGCTGATTAAGGTTTCGTGCCAAAAGGTGAGAAAATTGTGGTTATTCATGGCGGGATGATAAGCGCAAAACAACACATGATACCCTATTGGACGCCCCGAAAGAAGACCTGTATTAATAGAAGCTATCCAGCCTAGGAGATGTATATCAGTTCCAGAAACTCATCGGTCTCTATACATGCCAGACCATACCTGTGTTTTCCCATATCCCAATCCCAACCAGACCCAATCCTAGCACCCTAAAGCCGTAGTCCCGATGCCGTAGTGCCGATGCCATCGTCCTGAAGCCCGAGATGTCTGTAAAAATTAAAAAACCAAAGGAAGCGTCGCAAGGCCAATATCAGGAATGATATCTGTATTCTCCTGGCCTCCTATGTGAGACCCCTCTTTACCCTTGCCCAGAGGAATGCCCTTCAGTCTGTAGAAGTCTTCGTCATCCAAATCAGACTCGGGTTCGTCATCATCTGAAGGAGTATCATCATCACTCCCAGACCACAGATCAGAGCGAGACCGCTTATTGCATCTCAACGAGTCAGTATCGCTCTCGTCCGAATCTGTATCACGGTCAAGATCGTAGCCGACTGCTCGTGTAGTGAATTCCCACAGGTCGCATTCACTGTCTTCGTAATCGCGTTCTCCGTCAACATTGTCCTCGGCGAGTTGACCCTCGTTAGGCTGACTCTCGTTAGGTTGACCAGCGGCACGTTGACCCGTGTGATTGCCACGGCTCATCTCTGACTGGTTCCGCTTTCGAGCTTTCGAAGCATCCGGCTGACCGACTTCGAATTTAGGTATCTTAGATCCCCGTTCCCATTTATGAACCTTCCCTTCGGCCCCCTGGACCGCCATAAGGATAAGGCCTTTCAAGTTCTTGCAGAGGGGGAATGTGAAATCATTGAAAATAGAATAGGCGAACCGAGAAAAGAGAAATGCATGGTGAATGCCGACGAGACGCACGACTTCGTGGTTATGGTATACGTCACAAAGCTCAAGATAACCACGGACCGAGTAAGGGGGTGGTTGAAGCACATGTATGAGTAACTTGTACCTATCCGGTGCTTGACCCACGGGTTTTGGAACCATCACCATCATTTTGTCATCCATAGACTTGTGAACATCAGCACGGAAGCTGATGAGATTCGAGCAAGCATTGATGGCGATCTTGGCGGTATAGAACCCCAAGTATTCCTCCATGCGGTTGGCTCCAAACCAATATCGGTGTGCTTTAGGGACGACATGGCAGGCATTGAGGGATGAGGAAGTTCCCGTGAGATGGCAGGGATCGTTAAGGACATCGGTATCGCGGACGCAACTATGATTTCGACGACTGTTCTCTTCCTCCGAGACAGAAACATCTAGCCAAGGCTTTGGAACGTTGTCGTGAGGGAATGGCCAGTGTTCGAAGTTTGGAACAATAGGATATGGCTCTATAGCAGAATTAGCAAGCTGAAAGTCACGTCAGGGGCATAGCACCAACATACCGTCAGGGTCAGGATAGTCAGGGACATGAAAGTAATAAACCCGGTCGCGAAGGATATCATCTCCGGGAATGGTAATGCGGTCTGCCGGATTAGCAGAGGTGGCTAGAAAAGGTCCCTCTGAACCGCTCGTGCGTGCCTCGTCCTCCTTCCATACGTTATCGGCGATGATACAGCATGTATAGTAAGCAACAGTGTAGTGGACACCATTGTCAGAAGTGGGCAGGACAACCATAGCAGTTGCAGGATAGGAAGGGTGGTAAATCTTTATATGGTTAAGGAGCGGCGCGGATGTAGGTTCAGCATGACGATCCCTGGCAACGACAGAAGGAGTGTAACTCATACTGAAGAGTATATAAGAGGAATGAGAAGATATAGAAAGCGCCTAGAAGCGTGCTGCTAGTGATAAAAGCGAGTTGTTGGCCGAGAGTGAGTGATGGCTAATTTAGGTAGATGTTCCCTAAACGTAATGACTCGATATCGGCTTATCTGAAATCCCAGCTCCGTCAAGCGCTGATTGGCCAGAGCTCCAACCAGGCCTCTTAATAACGTGATTGGCCGCTGAGTTTCGGTTCATGACTTATTTCGGCCCGGATCAATTTCTTTTCCTATCGATTCCAATCATCCACTTAGGTAGCTGTCGTGAGGCTCTTATCTATCACATCTCTTAAAGATAAAGGTATCTTCTATATATACTAGATCATAAAATATCATGAATAATCTCGATAAACGTCGTCTCCCACAGCCTACGTTACCCCCACGGGACTTGCGTGCGCAGATCCGGAGCAAGCTCGATATTTACCACCCCGGATATCCAGGAATGAAGCCATTACTAAGTTTCAACTCTTCGGATCATTACAATGGCACTTATGGCGTTGATCAAGGACTCGTCTATGCTAGCTGCACTGCCATTACTGGCAACCACTGGCATACTGATATGGGGAGAAACACTAATGTGAACCGGGCACACAGAGAGGATAATGATTTCTATCTCTCGAAGACCGCGAACGGAGAACCATTCCCCATACCCAGTCACGGCGTCCTGCCATTCGACGACTACTGGTGGATTAATCCCAGAGATGGTACCAGATCTCTCAGCTGCATCCTAAATTTAATACAAGTCACTAATAGGTTCCTAAGATAGGTATCCCTTTTGCCCAAACATCGATCAGTATGTGATGCCTAGCGAGCTGCCTCCGCCATGGCAAAAGGCACTGAAATCGCACCAAGACGAACCCGAGTCGACGCATACGAATGAGGCAGACACGGCACGACCCTCGCCTGCGGAGATTATTATCAATGAAGGAGATGCTCCAGCCAGCTTTGACTTTCCAGGCGAGGCTTGCAGGATCACGGGATGGCCCATTGGGATATCTTTAGCGCATATCATACCGAAGGCATGCTCCGAATGGTTTAACAATAGCCACATGCGAAGACATGCATCCTCTACTTCAACCAAGAACGATCCTCTCAATGATATGGAGAATCGGATCGCAATCCGGAACGACATCCATTTTCTGCTCGATCAGAGCAACTTGGTCTTAGTGCCGAAAGAGGATAGGGGAGATGCTGGCGTACCGAATGGGTCCTATACGATGCGGATACATGTATTGAACCCCCCCGGGCTTTCGAGAGACGGAGACTTGATAACCTTGGAGACCTATCACAACGGCAAATGCTACCCTCTTAGGAGAGCTCCTGCCCAATACGTCTTCGCGCGCTTTGTCTGGAGTTTGATGCACGATAAGATGGCCTTGCTGCTGACAGATGAGAATGTGAAGAAAGTCAACTTCAACCTGTTGTTATCAGAGATCGGACCCGATGGGAAGTTCAGGCAAATACAGCGAAATGTTCCCGGGGGAGTATATAGGCCACGGTCAGGAGACAAGTCAACAGCCAATCAAGGGAAGGGGCGCAAAAGAGCTAGAAGCGAGGAGCCTGAAGAACAACATGATTCGAAACACCAGCATTCGTTACTATCGGACGCGTCTTCAGTGGCAAGCTTGTCAAATTCAGATACAGACTCCGGCTATGATGACGGTCCCGGCGCATCCTACAAGCTTTTTGACAAGGCTATCGCATCACTTACAAGACAGTCTCCAGAGCCAACCGCGAGTGACAGTAGTGGTGGGGAAGAGTCCGATCTTGGCGAGCCGATGGCAAAGCGAGCTAAACAGATATTCATTCCTACACATGGTAAGGTGGAGCGCGGCAGATCTAACAATCCTACCCCTAAACCAGGCATCCATATGTCTTCGTCGTTCAGTGGTAGCATCAGCAGTGAAGGTAGCACCCATGCTAGCAACGAATGGAACTTCGATAAATACAGACACGATCATAGTCCGGCGAAGCAGGACATTGGTAATCGCCAATCTACAGAAAAGAGTTGGCGGGCAGAAAAATGGTGAATCTTTCACACGTAGGCAATCTCTTTGGTAATGGGTTCTATTTGGTATGGGCTTCTCTTTCATATGAGTTTCTCTTTGGTATGGTTTTCTCTTTGGTACAGGTATTGGGTATTGGGTATAGGGTTACAGCAGACGACATAGCTAGCAATTCAGTTGAGTGGTCAATCATTCTTAGGTTACACTTCTTCAGATACCTCTTCATCTGAGACCTAGTTTGATTCGTCCTCGTCTTTCTCTAATACCTTTCGCAGCCCATTTACTGTGCGACGGGCTGTAAGAGGGCCTCTCTGACAAAGTATTCGCTTAGATGGAACCATAGGCTTTGACTTGTTCTTCGACCCTGGGGGGGGGGGGGGGCCTCGTCATGAGGCCTGGCTTGCTGGTTACAATGCAATGGCTGCAGAAGACGCCGTGCCTATGTATGGAGTCGCATCCGCAGAATCGAATTGTGAAAGACTCTCGCCGTGTTGCCGATGCGATAGCTGGCGCCGCACACTGCTCCATGTTTATTGATTATCTCGAGTACGGCCTAGCTTCTTTTTTGAGCATGTGGTATCCCAATAGTACATATCATACCCCTCAACCCCCGCACTAGCAAATATCCATACAAATACATATATTTATGTATGCAGTAGACCTGGTAGTACAGCCGTACAGGCAGCTGATAAGGTACGTATTTTGACCAGTCGATAAATCATCAAAATCATCAATTACAATTACAGACATTCGTACTTGAATAATTCAATTGATTTAGAGGTCGCAAAATCGACTAAAGGCGTATTAAGTAGAGTAAAAAAAAGACAAAAATTGTAAGCTAAGTTGTATGCAATTTTCATGTGTAGTTCTGATTGAATTTTAATTGAAAATCTATGGTCTCAAATTCTAAATAGCTTCAAAATGGACGTTTCAGGACTAGCAATTCGATATATCAAATTTAATTACAATGAAAAACAAGCAATACATAATAATGCAACCTAGCTTGGAATTTTTGCCTTTTTCTAATCGACTTAAAACGATTTCAATTGATTTTTTAACTTGTAAATCGAATTAATTATTTAAAGAGGAAGAGTAATTCTAAATAGCTTAAAGGCGGCTATTAATAATTAAAAAAGACATATTGCAATTGGATTTTAATTAAAACTAAATTTTCTATAAGGGTGCAACGAGGCTTAGAAATTTTGTCTTTTTTTGCTCTATTTAATATGACCTTGGTCGATTTTACGACTTGTAAATGAGTTAAATGTATTATATACGTGGACCGGATACCGCCCAATAGATTTTATCATCTATGATTTCGTTATCCATATATTCGACGAAGTACTCATCCATATATTTAAATTAAAATTTAGTAAAATGACGCCGACATAAATGACAAGTATTATGGTGAAAACCACAGGATTGGTCTTTACCATCGAGGTACGATGAGATAGCTTCACGATGACACTTCGAAGTAGCGAAGGTCCTAACATCCTTAGGAAGAGCTGATAACGGACAGACCAAGACCACGGCAGCAAGGTTCCCTCCCTTGCATATTTTAGCAAAGTGCTCGCAGAGAGTGACATAGTCAAAAGCTCCAAGATAGACTACGAGTGACACGTTGTCAAGGTCGATTCCATCAGTATAAGTCGATACGGCAGACAAGGCACAGCGATGGCCGGCCCAACGTGACAGAGACCGCTGCCGCTCCTTCCAGGACATATCAGACGAGTAGGCTGGAATACGGAGTTCTGCGGCTACCATATCCCGAGTCTCCCGCGACAGGCTAAGCAAGAGGGCACGACGACCCTCTCGAGAGACCCGGGAGATCATGTCACAAACGACTTGGGGAACGTCGTAAGCAAAGTCAGCATCTACGTAACAATAGCGAAGATTATCTCTAGCCGTCTGTGACCTAAGGATGCAAGGTCGATCCTCTCCTTCCGCGAATTTGAGACGGGACGAGAACACATCTTCCAGCGAAGGGGGCAAGATGCTAGCCAGAAAAACCTGACGGGGACATACCGCAGCCATATCGTGACACAAACCGATATATAGGGCCGGAGCGTCCATTCGGAGAACCTCATGGGCATGATCGAGGACGACGCGGTCGATGCCCCGGCTGAGCCGCTGTCGCTGCACGAAGGTCTTCCAGTCGCGAGTACTCAGCGCTTCCCGGGAAGTCAGCAACACAGAGCCGTCGGCGTTGACCCCGCGGCCGTCCCAGATGGAGCAGCCGATCCCTAGAGCGGAGAGCCAGGCCTGAGTTTCCCGCCGTACAGACTTGGACGACTGAATGACAACGGTGCATCCGGAAGGACGAAGGTACGAGAGAAGAGCGATAGCGACGGACTTACCCGCGCCGGCTCCGGCGACGTAGACCACCTTGTTATGCTTCACGGCGCCGTCCAGGAACTCTCGCTGGTGCTGACGAAGACGAACGTTCCCATCGCGCATCATCATTTGTAGACTCTTGTCGGTGACGGGGCCGGAGAGCAGGGACAGCCACTCCACGCGCTCGGGCTGGACGACGCCATCGACACTGCCGTGGGAGGAGTGGTCCCTGTCGAGACGGAAGAGGAGATGCCAATGCAGCGACGCCTCGAAGAACCTGCTGAATCTCTCACCGGTATCGTACTCCACGGCGTACACCATATCGGCGACATGGGCGGTATGGGCCGCCTGGGCGTGGGTCACGTCCGCCATTTCCTTATCCCTCGCGGAGGTTTGCTGATCATCCTCTTCCTCCTCCGCCGCGGTATCCAGGCCCAGGATGACATCCATGGACTGATTATGCATAAAACGCCGTGCGTAAGCGATAGAGACGTGACGATACTGGGCGATGGTCATCCTGTACTCGAGAACGCGAACAGTCAACTCCCCGAAGGGGGCTGTAAGCAGGGTCTGTTCGTCGATCAACTTGACGTCCTTAGCGTCCGAATACAGCAGGTGCTTGGAATACAAGAAGTAGGACGGATTTCCCTTAACGCCGAGATAACGTTGGAGACACTTAGAAAAGGGGAGAACCGTAGACAGGTATATGACAAGCATTCGGGAAAGACTAGGAGGCAGGAAGCGCCAGATAGGGACCTCACTTCTGGCGGTCCACCTGCGCTTGAACCAGATAGAGCGGAGACCAACTCGGCCGTTGCATACTACAATATTGCGTAGGCCCCCTCGAGGACTGTTCTTCCAACGCAAGATCTGCTGCTCCGTGCGACGCGACGGCTGCCCAGCGGTAAGGTGGATAGCAACAGCGAGCTTCGACAGAAATCTTTTTCTCTTCGACTCATAGGCCTTAGCCGCGACGCCGTCGATAGCATTCCCGACACACCACTCCTTGTGCAGCCGGGGATCGACATCAAGCTTCGTGAGAAGATAGGAGCCCGCGGCGGCGACCCACGATTCGTTTTCGGGATGGTCGAGGAAGCAGTAGCCGATGGTCAGCCGGGAACGATCGTCCTGGACTTGGTCGAGGTCGGGAACGGGGGCGGAAAAGGGGACGGAGGGTGGATGCAGGGGAGAGGCAGGCGGAGTTTCCTGCAAGAGAAGACCGTAGAGAGACTCCTTGACGTCTTGAATCGCCTCGGACATGAGCTTGGTCAGGGATCGCGTGGAAGTCAGGGTGCCTCCAGCGAGCATCCTGAGCTGTCCGTCGGATTCCCACTCGACCACGGGAGGCCGCTGTGTGGTCATCCGAACTTCCTTGGCAATGACCTGGGCGCGCATGGTCCACGTCAGTGGTGTACTATGACTGTCCGCATGCTTGATATACACGATGCCGTCCATTGACCGGGTGATGGCATCAAGATCGTCCTTGAAACGCGGCAGAGGAGATATCATCTCTTCACGAGGGTCAGAAAGTCTCCGATATAAGATACGAGATGAGACGTGAGAAGGGACGGAAAGGGAAGGCAGCGGTAGAGGTAGAAAGAAAAGGACGGAAAAAAGGCAGCGGTAGAGGTAGAAAGAAAAGGACGGAAAAAAGGAAGCTCACTGACTCGTCCACGACGTGGTGCCTTTCTTATCGACCTGCTCGTCGACGGCCGTAACGGCGCGAAGATAGATGACGAAGAGCACGATCTTGACGACAGCGGAGAAATGGACCGAGTTATAAGTCTTGCAGGTTCTCCAGGTTAAGGTTTGTGTGTCTAAGGCGAAAGCGGCGCATGCGGAGACTAGGACGCTGTCGAAAGTGGAGCGACGTAGACGATGGTTGACTATAAACCACACAAGATCGAAGACGACAGCGTCCTTTTCCTCTTCCGGGGCGTTGTCCCAATCCAGCGAGATGGCGTTCAAGTAAGCCTCACGTTGAGACTCTGTAAGCTTACACGGTGCGTCCAAATCGTGACTGCTCCAATTGTAAATACGCTCGAAGTAGACGAGGATATGATTCCAAGTCTTTACGTACTTTATTAGACTTTTGCGCTGGATGTCCCAATTGAACGTCTGCATCGAGGCGTCGAACGACGTACGACGGTTGAGCTGCAAGAGAAGGGTGTCGCTACCGGCGGCATCGGCGGCGATACGGGCAGCGGCTCTCGAACAGAGGCTCGTAAGGTGTGCGACGACGCGGGACAGCTCTGGACTGCCAGTCAGACTCACCATGCTCGCAATCAAAGCCAGGTCGTAGCCCTCAAAGTGGCGTGGGAACCCCATCCTCTCCAGCCAGCGGTTAGGTTCTTGATTGACGGCGACGGCGGACACTACACAGTCGGACTCGGCTATCGCGTCTTCCAGGTGCATCGCGAGCAATCCACCCGCTGTCAATGAAGCTACAGATGTCGAACTAGTGACCTGAATGTATCTGAACGACCTTCCGTATTGCAAGACCTGCACCGAAGAGCTTCGGAGTAATATTGGGCGCCCCGGATGCTCTTTTCTGCAGTGCTCCTTGGCCTTGTTGGGGGCCTTGACGGCGTAGGAACAGTACGCACAACAGGAGTAAGCGTCAAGAGTAGTTGGGAGCATCGGGAAAGGTTCAACGGGCTTGGAGAGTTTGAAATGATACAGCCAGGCTTTGCTGGGACCGCTCCAATCGGGGGCGAGAGCGTTCCTACGATCTAGGGCCTCAACTACCTGACCGATTTCCGAATCTCCGCGGCGGCATTTTTGTTGCCGCAGGTGAGCAGTAACGCCTGCGGAGGAGTTGGGAACCAAGTGATGGCAGGCATCTCGGGCGCAAAAGACGAAGGGGAGACCGAGGCGCCACTCAAGTATGACGACAGATCGGAGTTGCTGGTCGTCCATGGCGAGCGGAAGAAGAAGAGTGATGGAGCTTTAATTACGGACAGGGGGTGTGGGGAAGGGAAGAGAGTTCAGATGAGGAAAACCTTGAGAAGGATAGACGGGAGGGGGGAAGGAAAAAAGGGGAAAGATGAAGAGTCGGGAAGAGAGCTACTACTTATAAGATAGTACCCGAAGGCAAAAGTTGAGAACAATTACCTGCCCTCATCCCGGCTTGGGTCCTCGAGTAACGCGTGCGAAAACACTTGAATTAGGCCAACATGGACAGGGATAAGAGCAAGAAGACGACATTGCATGCACGAGCAAGGGCGGTGAGAACGTACCTCGAGAGGACAAGAGTGGATAATAGGGGCGAGTGCAAATGTTGGCGAACAAGGGCTAGCGCAGCAGTGCATTGAGGGAGCTAAGACCGATTATAGGACATGTAGGACAGGAGGGCATATGGTAAGCAAAGGTGAAGGTTCGTCTCGTACGGAGGACAGCGAGACCAAGAGCCGAGCACGAGGTAGGAAAGAGAGGAAGTGGCGAAGGACATGAGTGAAATATCAAGTGAATTGATTGCAAGTCTATTAACCTAAGAATATGCGAGCGGCATGCCGCATGGTGAATCTACCTAGTTACACCTAGGCCGAAACAGTAGGGACGGACACCTGTCGATGATCAACGTCCCCACTGGGAAGGCCGCAATTATCAGGGATGGAAAAGGTCCCGAGCCACGTGCACGATACTATCACAATTTCAACCTCTTGGTACGAGGAAGGTACATGCGCTCGGCACCAGAAGAAGGAGTACCATGGGCATCAGCGCCGAGGCCAACACGAATGCCATGCTCACCGCTCACTCCTCCTCCGCCCAGGTCACCGCTCGCATGGCAGACGCCTTGTCGATGGGGCACAGAAGAAGCGCGAGAAGGGTCCAGGGACAATGGCGAATTCCTAGGGGGGGGTACAGATTCGTCCTGCTCACAGGGCGTAGCAGGCGTATCGTCGCCAAGAAGGCAGTCTAACAGAACAGGGTCCAGATATTCAGACACCCAGGGCTCACGCAATTGGTCACGGATACGGTCTAGCAAGCAGTGCTCGGCCAACCACGGCCAAGTCAAAAGTGGCTTCCGCTCCTTGAGCCAAAGCACGGCGCCAGAAACGAAGTCCTTACGATCTCTGTGACATAGGGCGTCGAAATCGGCGAAGCAATGATCGCTGTGCCGTTGGGGCGAGTCGAGAGCCATTTGACCCAAATAACGAAAAAAGAGGGATAGCCTCTGGGGTCTCTGGAGGGGATCGATACTACCATAGACGTCCAGGTCGAAAGCGCCACGGTCCCAAAGCCAACGGTGGTGAGGCATAGAGAATAGATTGAAGAGTAACGTGTACGAGGTGATGTCGGCTAGGACGCCGCGGACGGTGTCATGGATACGAGACTCTACCGCGAGCTGACGAACATACTTCGACCATACGATAGCCTGCATCCTATCATATAACGTGCCGGGCATGGTGTAGATAATCCATTCGACATGACGCTTCTGACCAATCCGAGGTAGCCGACCCAACATCTGCAACAGGTGATTAGCAGACCAGGGCCACTGTACGACGATTCCCTTATTGCAGGAACCGTGCAGGTCCAGACCGAAAGCAGAAAGATCCATTGAAGTGAGTAAGATGTCAACCTTCGAACGCGGGTTGTTGAAGTCTTCGATAATCATGTTACGGTGGAAAACGTCGAGGTCGGCTCGGATAGATGATACATTCCATCCGAATATCTTTAGACACAAGGCTACATCCCTAGAGGTCGGGAAGAGGTTAATTAGTATCTACCTCGAAGGGAAAGGGGACGAAGCGGGAAGAGGATTTGAAATCGTACGAGCCCAGGTAAATGAAAGAATGGCCCCTAGAGTACTTAGGTATGCAGAGATAAGAGATAAGAGATAAGAGCCAAAACAACCAGGGGGTGGGATATAACTGAGGGGGGAACTAAATCAGACAGGATATGAACAAGCGTGAAAAGCGCATGACTCATACGACTTCAAGGTAGGAATGCCTTAACGACTTACTGCTGAACCCACGGCATGGTAGCCATTATCACGACCCGATTAGGTAAGCCCAGCTGAAGAGGCTGACAAATCCAGCGACGAACTTGCACGACAAGTTGGGACAAGATAGGTGAGTGATAAGCCAACCAATAGACCAGCGCGAAACGGTTGTTTGGCATTAAGTACTCGGGACCCGCCTTGAGGGCCTCGAATAGCCATTGGGCACCGCCGTCATCGGCACATAGAGACAAGGCTCGAGCATGTTCCGTTCCCATGAAGACGGTTTCCGACGCGGAACCACCCTCGTGGACGCCAAGAGCCTTTACAAGCGCGGCAGTGCGCTCTCTCGGCTCCAAGAGCTTCCGGTTATGGAGGTTGAAGGCGGGTAGTAGAAGCTGTCGAAATGCCGAGGGATTAACCCTCTTCATAGATTCGACGGATGCGGACTGCCTCGCAGATAGGTCTGGATTGGAAGTCATGACGTCGGTATCGACTCGGGTGCGGGTGGTGCGCGAATAGTACAGCTCGGTATGCCACTCTGCGTGCACATCCAGATACGTCGCCTGATCCTCGGGTTTGAAGCCGACATTGACCACCCGAAAGCAGGCACCCGGTAACCCGTCGCCGGGAGCGACGTCGGTCCCGTCTGGCAGACGTAGACGAGTCTGCATACCTCGTTTAACGATAAGGGCCGACAGCATCTCGCGGACGACCTTCCTACAAGCATCAAAGGACCGCTTGGCATTGAACTCACGACACGCCCAGTAGAAGTAGGCAGGGTTGACGATCCACGGACGAGAACCGGACTTTACGATGGCGTCGTACTCCTCCGGGGTAAGACCCCGAGGATCGACCAGAGGTCGACGAGGCCCGCGGGGTTCCCGGCGACGGACAAAACCTGCAAGGAACCCACAGCGAGATTCGGGTGGGGAGCGAGCCAGACCGGAATCCAGCTCCTGGGAGTTAGGCAGATATCGGTCGATAGGGTCGTCGTGGGGCTTGTAGTTAAGCCAGGCGGCGCCCGGGCCGTAGAAGCTATTGAAGGAGAAGTCGTTGGGGAGGGGGGATGGCTTAGCCAGGGGCCAGGCGAGCAAGGAATAGGAGAGCACGTCCGTAGGATTGTTCAGCATCGGCGTCGCTGTGCACATGATAAGATGCTCCCGGCGGATGACTTTGATCATACGGTGCAGGTTGGACGTACGACTCTTGACAAGATGGGCCTCGTCGAGAACCACGACGTTGAAGACCTTTTCGTAATCGGGAGAGAAGATTTTGACAGTAGACGAGGACGGTTCCGCCCCTACGCAGTGGACGGAGGGTTCCTGAAGGGCAGCGTCGTCGTCCGCAGCAGTGGGATGTTTAGGTGTGGCGTCACCGGAATTGTTATCATGAACGCCATCGTCCTCGCTGTTTTTGGCATCTGAGGGAGAGGGATATTGAAACTCGTTGTCCTCCAGGCGTACATCTTGGGGAACGTCAAGCACGTCTGCTTCACCTACGAACTCGGAATTGCCATGCCCTGGCTCTGAAGAGAGCGACGAGTCGTGATGAGCCGTGGGACTGGTTCCTAGGCACAGTCCCAGGACGAGACGGTCATGTTCGGTTAGGTCGCGGCGCGATTTCACGGTAGATCGCATACTCCTTCGCATAAATGTAGAGTAAGAGGATATGAAGACGTGCTTCGCCGACTGTACAAGGTAAAAGATTAGCCACCGAAGCGAGGATAAGCCACAATAACGGCGCGAGATGGGTCAGCAGGGATCTGATGGGATAGGAATGGAGATGAAAAGCGGGAGGGGGGATAGGACGGCATTCTCGTCGTTGAGCTATACTGAAGCGGACTCACGTCGGGATCGTCCTCACGAAGTTCCTGGAGGACGGACGAGAATTTGTCTTTGGGGACGACAGCGTGTTTGACAAGACTGCTTCCGTGGTCGGAAGGGGTGCCGTAGTATATGTGAGGGACCAAATCGTTCGGGAAACCCTTCAAGGCCTGGTGATAAGTGTTCATAACCAGGCTGGCAGGACAGAGTATGAGGCTAGGCCTGAAGAGGACCGGGCTGCTGCCCTCGACAAGACGCGTTGCATGTTGCTGATACCGAAGTAACTTCTTCCTATTTACCTGAACGATGGTACCCAAGTTGATATAGGTTTTCCCTATACCACAGGCGCTGGCCAGAAGGGCGGCATGGGGAAAGACGGAGATTTTCCGAAACAGCTGGGCGACGTCTAAGGTGTGGATGAGGTGAGACTTGAATTCATGCCATACAGGTACAAGGGTGGTGGAAGGGGCCGTTTCGAGAGGCAGATGTAAACAACAAATTCAGGGTAGGGCGAGACGTACCTACGATCTGATGAGGCATAAGCCGTAAGGAGTCCGGTCTGGTAGGGTCGACACGGGGATCATCCAAGGTCCAGCCAGTGATCTCTTCGGCTTGTCGGACGGACATCTCGTTGGTATCATTGCCACCAAAAGTCTGGTCGAGCAAAGAAGCGTAGTCGCCGCGCCTGCGATCGTAACGACGGCGCGCGTTTCCACTCATGACTTCGGCGTCATCGACGAATTCGTCGTCGCGAGGGGCGTAGGTACCAACGCGTTGCGTGGCAGCAACGTCGACGCCGAGCGCATTGAGCTCACCTTCGCCGAACAGGTCTGGCTCGTCTTCGTTGGCATGTGTGATAGCGTCTTCGACATGGCGCCTCTGATTCACTGGCGACGCCGAGAGGACTGGTTCGGCACCGGATTCCAACTGTCGCGGGATCGGGTGAGTGTCAGAATAGGTACAAACAGGAGGAAGGGGCATAACGAGTGTGACTGAGGGTAGAGGGTTGATAAGGCTTCGGGAAAGAGATAAATATAACAGAGAGGCTGTATGGAATGGATAATGACTACCAACCGTGTGAACGCGGTCCATCAGCAAACCGCATAATTGGTCTTTCTTCCGCTCACTCATCGGAGGTAGCTTATCGATCCTCATAGTGGAACTGTCGTCGCTGCAGAGTCGCAGCCGATACTGCTCTACAGCAGCCGCGTGTAGCAACGCGAATTCCTTGCGTTCGGTTGGGCTCATACTGGAGTAGGCTGCGTATTCACGAAGGAGAAAGCCATCGTCTAGACCGGAGGTCTCCACCGAAGGACGAAGCTCCAGAGCCAGGGATTGGAACTCGGTCTCCACTTCACGGTCAACATGATCGACGACGAGGGGACTCGCATCGTAATCGTGTCGATACCAGGAGAGCGTAAGGGATTTGGTAGCGTTGTTGCCGGACGGTCTCTTCTTTCCCGCTGTCTGATACCGCATAGCGTTACGGCGCTTCGAGAACCAACGCCACAGCAGTATCGCGCGATGCCAATCCTCCCCGCTATGGCCCAAGAACGTAGGAGTGGGGGCGAAGACGTATCGGACGTCGGTGACAGGATCTGTGGATGTCTCAACGAACAAGGTGGGATGTCGCTGGAGGAGACGAAGGCAGCCAGCTATAACCGCCCATGTCCAAACTGTGCTATCGTGAATCTTGCTGCCCGCTCCACATTGCGTTATGATAGCTGAAGGAGGATCGCAGTGATGACTAGACTGACAACGTGCGGATGATATCCATTCGTCGCCACCGGGGATTTGACCACGATGGAGGGAAAGGAGGTTGTTGAAGATGGCGGGAGTTGTCACGACGGGCTGCCTCTTCACCCTTTGCGCGTCCGGACGATGCTTGGAATGCAGAAACGAGCGAACAGGCCCAAATATATCAGCAGCTGAGGCATAATAAGCGATGGTACTGGGTAGACGTGACACCAGAGTTCAACGACCCCAGAAGAATACTGGTACAAATTTGTACCAGGAACTGTTCTTAGTCAAAAAGAAGGGGGGGGGGGGGGAAGGGGGTGAGGATCGACGTCATGGTTAGGAAAGACATGAGACGTGAACGCACCGGCTGTGTCAAGGAAGTAGACAGCCTGATCTAGGCCGGCGCCGTCGCCAAAACCACAGTATGGCGCAAACGCCGTCAACGTGTCATTGATTCTCTTCTCCCATATCCGAGAGGGAATATCTTGGGTCTTTTCGTGGTTCACGTACAACGACCAGTACTGCTTATACTCGTCTATGTCTCTCGGCTGCGAAATACTAGTGTTACGTGTATAGCCAACACGAAGAAACGCAACAGGTGGTGGGTCCGGCCACCAGAACGGACGGTCATAACCACGACGAACCAAGACAGCTTCCAGGTTTTCGTTTCCACCATACATACCATCGGGCATATAATTGGCCACGGTGGAACGGTTCACTCCGTAATGACCTCTGCTGAGATTGGTAGACATGATAAGAAACTGACTTCGCTTCCTATGTACCTAAATATGATGGTCACAGATATGACGACAGAAACGGGTGGAATGGAGGTTTTCGAAAAAGGCGATATGATAACGATGAAATTGGAGTGCACGAGTAAATACAGCAGAAAAGTCAAGATACTTGTCAGTTTACACCAATAACCATAGTAACCCGAATCATGGAGACCGAAGCGGGTGAAAGAATAAATATGATGATATACTATAAACCATGTTAGATAATAACAAGACCGCGATGGATGACGTTCAATGGCTATATAATATTACATCGGCCGAGAATAGGACATAAGGAAGACAGCCACATTGGGGAAATTTCAAAGAGTACAAGTGGAAATATTTGTTGAGATGTAGATTGGAGTACCTGAAAAATAGCATGGGACTGCGTAAATCAAATACGGAGCAAAGGCCGAATAGAAGATGGTACGTTGCATATGCATAGGGAGTCAGTGATAGGGTGGACGCGACGAGAAAGCCTATAGTAGCAAATGGTAACCTAACAGAATCGTGTCAAAAGGTAATAGGTGGAACAAATTCTAATATAAGCAGGGAAGAAAAGATGCAGAAAAAAAAAAAAAAGATTATGCAAATGATTAAATATTAATGAAAATGAAAATGATTACTTATCTCAGCTAGCTCAGACTCAATGCAAAAGACGGGTAGCTGCGCCACCCAGCCACACCGTCAGAAAGAGGGTAGATTGATTTAGGTATGGATGTTGTTGTTGTAAGAGTGTGAAACCCCTCCAGTAAATCCAAGGTGTGAGATACCTCCACAGTGTATGTAGCACCTTCCTTGCTTGTACCCTCCACCTCCGTCGATTCTCCGTGCGGACGTATCTGTGGGTCCAGGTGTGGTAGAAGAGCAAAATTCGTGGGGAGGGATAAATGTAATTATTGTAATCGATCCATTACAAACGTAAAATATGACATTGCGAATGTATGTAGCTAATTCTAATTTATCTTGCAATTTTTGAACGTAATAACCATAGGCTCCCTTCGAATAATAGCAAAATGCACATAGGCCACATGTACCTAGTCCGTACGAATGATCATTACCTAGGTACCTCAGGTAAGAAAGAATTCAACTGCCTTGACGGATTTTCTGAAGAGAAACCGCTACAGCAACGAACAGATTGGACGTTTCAATATTCCCCACCTTACAGCGCAATCTGATGAAATCCCCGGCCGTGTTAGGTCCCACGCCACCCAACATGCCATTCCGAGTTCGCTCTTGGGAGAACGAACCTGGAAACCCCAGACTGCACACTGCTTCGTCAAAAACGGCCGGATAATAGATCATCATGATCGTAGCGACCTCCCAGAATGCAAGCTTGCATTGGCACCTTCGATCTTCCTCTGGGAGCCCCTTGTTCCACCGATTACACCACGTGTTTGGCAATCCGCAGGTGAAACAGCAGGAATAATTCCCCATCCGATGGGGATTATTTTTGTCCCTCAATAAGTTCTGTTGATGGTTAAAAGCTTCGTAGATCTGATGTTGCTTGGCGATAGGGCAGTTCTCGAGATAATGACTGGGGGGCGCTGGGCCCAGTAGTGAACATAGAGGGCAAGGTTTGCCATCGCATAGAAAGTCGAGATAATCCCTAAGTTGCTGCATGGCTCCGGCCTTCTAAGCCGTGACATCGGCAACTTGCGCACGCCGATGATCGGCCGCTAATTCCGCACTTACACGCGAACCCATACTGGGCAAGACAGGCGAACCCGAAGTCGTCGCCGCCCCAAGAGAAGCGTGAGAAGGGTTCGACACAGCGGGGGAAAAAGTAGTCGACTGTTCCACAGGCGGGGTGTAAAAAGAGGGTTGGCGTGATACGAATGAAGACCTAGAGGGTGGTGTTACCGTGTTGGACACAGTAGTTCTAGCCGGCGTAAAGTGGTCGCCGGTTGTAACGGTACCATTACCACCAGCGCCAGCAGGCATAGGACGCGTAGTGGATGGCGCCTGGATGGAGCCATGCTGCCAAGGCGCAGATCCACTGACTGGCGGGGAATTACCGCCCTCGTTGTCTGGTTGGAAATTGGCTGCACACTCTAAACAACAGTTGTGGTGTGGGGCGCATAGTAACGGTTTACCGTCAAGATAATCCGAGAGCGCGGATCGCTTGCAAGTGCCCATCGCGAACCTTTGGAGATCTCGTCTAAGTCGTTTCCTATTTGCCACGAGGATGGCTATCGCGGGTTTTCCGTCTCTCCCTGCGCGGCCGAACTGTTGAGTCATAGTCAGCATGTCGTATGCTCCGAAGCATACGACAAGGGAAACGTCAGAGTAGTCGACTCCATAGGCGAGGGCGGTGGTAGTCGAAAGGCCACCTTTCCTGCTATCCCAATCTTTTAATGCTGCTTGTTTTTCGTCGGGGGATTTGTCTGCGTGGTAGCTGGGTATATGCAGCAGACGAGCACGCTCGTCGCATTCGGTTCGACTTTGCGAGAAGATCAGAAAACGACGGCCACACTGGGCGACGTGGTCACCCAATAGGCCGATAAACGATGGAACCGGTTCGTTGGGATCGGAGTGTTCGACGAACTGGTAGCGGATGTTGTCGCGGACGGTATTACCGCGCAGGATGCGAAGACGAGGGTCGTCACGTTGGAGCTGCAGTCGTTGTAGAAACGTGTCCTCTAAGGAAGGAGGCAAGGTTCCAGTCATAAATATCTGTCGATGAGAAATTGCATTCATGCATACTCGAATCTCTTGAATATTTCGGCGCCAAGTTTCGGAGGCCAGGAGAACATCATGGGCCTCGTCGAAGACGACGCGGTCGATTTCACGACGCCTGATGCCCCTCTGTACGTAAGCTTTCCAAGCCAGGTGAGTCATGGCTTCTGGTGTAACAAGGATTATGGACACTAGCGAGGTAGGGGGCGAGGCCGAGTCCCAGATGGCGACATTGATTGACTTGGCGGTAAGACTCTCGTAAGACTGTTTCTGGAGGGCTTTCGTCGGTTGGATTACAACCGTACACCCTTCCGGCTGCACGTAAGCTACAAGGGCAAAGTATAATGACTTGCCAGCACCAGTGGCTTCCACGCTGATTATGATGTCAAAGTCGTCCATGGCCTTGAAGAACCGCCTCTGATGGGGGCGCAGACTCAGCTCCCCGTTTCGAAATAACTGACGGAGTGCTTCATCATTGGTCTGAGTAGGTAGTGAGGCCAGCCGGTCCATCTGTTTCTTGAAGGCAGGTTCCTCTGCTGAAGCCTCCCAGTCGTCAGAATCATCATCGCGGCGACGTTTCCTAGAACGACACGTAGGCTCAACATCGAACGCGACCTGCCATAGGGTGGAAGCCTCGAAAAAGTTTGCGACGTTCTCGTCGGTATCCTGTTCGACAGCATATACAAGATTGGCGATGTAGGAGGAATGAGATGCCTGTAGGTCTATTGTTTCGATCATCTCAGACTGGTGGTCTTCTTCCTGACGATTCTTCCCCGAGTAGTAAGACTCGTCCCCATCTTTGACTCCGGCTTGTAAAACCGACTCGATGTTCTTGCCGTGTAACTTTCGTCTAGCGAAGGCGATAGCTATGTGCCGCCAATCGCGCGACGTGATCTCGTATCCCATAACTCTTAGTGCTAACTCTTTAAAAGGGTCGGATATTAGTGCGTCCTCTGGAATGAGGGCGGTATTTGAAATATCCTCCACAAAGATCTGTCGGGAGTAGAGGAAGTACGAAATGGTACCTGGACCCCGCGTCCGTGATATTACCTTGAAGAACGGCAACACCACGGCGATGTAGGTGATGTAGAGGTGTCCTAAGTTAGTAGGAAGAAAGCGCCAGACAGGGACCTCGACCTGACTGGCCCATCGACGTTTGAACCAAATTGATCGAATAGCTACCCTTCCATGGCAAAGTAGTAAATTTCGACGTTGACCCTGGCGGCTATTTTGCCATCTAAGAATTTGGTGCTCAGTACGCCTGGCAGGCTGACCTGACGTCAGATGAATCGCAACTGCGAGCCTGCAAAGGAACCTTCTGATCTGTTTGAAATACTTGTTGATCTCTTCGGAGCTGAACGTATTACCGTTCACCCAACTTTTCTTCAGCAACTCGGAATCGTTGAGTTGATATATAAGATGGGTTTTCGCCTTGGCCACCCATGTAGCGTTAGACGCGTGCTCGAGGAAGGAATACCTCCACGTCATGTTGGTTTTATCGTCATGAATCTCGCTGATGTGAGGGACAGGAACAGAGACACCAAGTTCGGGCAGGTAAGGTATATGATGCTCCTTGGTGATGAAAAGTAGGTCACGCAACGATTCAGCACAAGACGAAATCGCTTCGTTCATCAGCTTGTGGATAATGGGGACCGAGGTCACGACACCGGAAGTGACATGTATCAAGTCACCGTTTTGGCGCCACTCCACGACGGGAAGCCTCTTGTGTCCATCCCGGAGATTTCTCGAAACCGTCTGCTGCCGGGTCACCCACGTGAGAGCTGTCAGGGCACCTTCATTCTGCCCGACGTACATCACACCTTGCATCATAGATGCGATGGCCGCACATAGATTATCGTAGGTGGGATGAACGGTCTCAAGACCTGTAGAGATAGAAGTATCAGCAGATGTCGTCAGGAAAGAAGAGGAATGAAAAAGGGAAGGGTTTTGTAATGGAACCGTTACATTTATTGCGAAGGATTTGTCGGAGGAGGGTCGAGGGATGTGTTGTGGAGGAGCCATTGCGGGTAGGGTTAGGGAAACTTGACAGGGAAACAAAAGGAGTGTTTTGTAATGGATCCATTGGAGATATACCAATGGATCCATTACGAAAGACGCGAGTGCGCTAGGCGGCTTGGCACCAGAATCGGCGGTTACATATAGGGCAAGGGCAGGGCATGAGATGGAAGAAGACTCAAAAACGGAGAAGACATACAAGTCCAGGTTGGAGAACCTGGTCGATCTTCAGATTCGGACTCTTGGATGGCAAGTGTAGCACGCATGTATACTACCATCAAGAACACCTTCACGATGGCGGAGAAGTGCGTGGAATTGTACGTGGCGACGCTTCGATACGAGAGGTCGTTAGGGTTGATCGCAAATATGGCACACGCAGATGCTAGAACACTATCGAAACTATCGCCGGGAATTTGATGGTCGCATACTGAGTAAACGAAATCGAGAGTCACGGCGTCTTTGTGACGTGACGAGGCGTTCTCCCAGTCCAGATGTAGAATGTTGGAGATTGCTGTTTCCTGATTGGCAGTCAGAACACAGGGACATGATCCGACGGTTGCGTGCAAGCCCAGTTGGTTCCATTGGAAGACGTTGGAGGCGTAGGTGATAATATGCTTCCAGGTAGAGATGTATTTCGTGACCGATTTCTCCAACAGGCTGTAGTTGAAAGGGACAGATATTGAATTGTCGAAGGACCTCCGATTGAGTTGTAAGAGGATGGACAGGCTATGTTGCTCGTTGAGGAGCCCTTGGGCGGTAAAGAAAAGCACCGAGAGATTGTCGATAAATTTCCCAATACCATCATTCGCGGCTTCTGGCATGATGAGTTGGTACATAAGACGCAAATCTCGCCCGTCTAAGTGACGGGCGAAATCCATCTGTTCGAGCCACATGTCCGGTTCCACATTTCTAGGCGGATTGACGCCCAGAGGCAGGTCGTCTGTGATGTCGTCGTCGAGGTTTCTCAGCAATGACAAAATGGAATTTCGAGGGACTGGGCTAGGACGGGTCGTTTGCACATATCGATAAGATTTCCCGGATTGGAATCGTTGAGCAAGTACAAGATCGCCTTCGAGCTCTTGTCCGGGGTGAGCACTTCTAAAGTGATCTCTCAGCTTATTCATGTGTCCTACACCATAGGAACATTGCGGGCAACCATATACTTGACAATCCGGGAGGTGCGGGATAGGCTCGATAGGTTGGGGGAAGGTCGACAACTCGTTCAGGAAATGAATATTCGAACTGGCCGGGGTGAAATCAAACACTTTCTGTTCGACTAAGGTTCCAATTGTACGAGCGACATCTTCTTCGGATAAATCTTTGTGGCACGAACGGAGGTGAACGGTAATTGTATTGGCCGAGACCTTCAGTATGTTCAGGCAACTGGCGTTCATACAGAAGAGTAGTGGTTTGTCATTCTGCCAAACGACGGAGACGATCTGGGAAATGTCGAAGGCCATGACGAACAGTAGCAGTCAACTGGGAGAATGACAGACGGTTTAGATGTAATGTCGAAACGATGGCGAAGTAACGAGAGACATAAAGTCATGACGAGTGCGCCGAACAAGGAGACTACTGATGTGAGTAACAGACGGCAGAGTATTGTAACGGATCGATCGCAAGTTGAGGACATACCAAAAAGATAAACTGAGTACAGGTACTGAACGACAGTGGAGTCTCGTAACGGCACGGACCTGGCGGTACACAAGATAATGTAAGGAGGGGCGTAATTCTGTCTGGGGTAAGAGTGGTAGGGTATTGGAATGGGACGAGGATAAGGAGGAAAGAAAAGGAAGAAGCGGGAGGAGAGAGGCTTGTGGTTATGTAGGCGAAGAAAAACGATGCTGCTATATCTTTAGATTTAACACAACTCGATTTATCTTAATCAGAGTTTTCTATTATAACGAGAAGGAAGTTACTTTACAGAAGTCAAACTACCTAGGTACATCATTCTGACACAAGCTATGTACTTACCTGCGATCAGTTTAGCCAAGAAGAATAAGGTGGATTGTAATGGGTCCATTACAATACGTCCTCTATTCAAAATAAGAAACATACCTAGGCTTTACGGGAAACATATTCATAGGTGCATGTCATATTGAATCGAGATTACTAGTTTCACGTCCAATAAGGTTGGGGAAATCATCGCATTAACTGGGCAGCACATAGAGAGCTAAGCTACCGAGAATACAAATTAACTACAAGTACAAGTGTGGAAGTTTCATCCCTGGCTACTGGTCGCGTCTTCACCACCACCAGCGGTATTGATGTCCTGCTGATCACTGTTAACGCCATCAAAAGCGCTACGAACAGCATCTTCGTCTGATGTCTGGCCATAGTTAGACACGACATCAGGAGCAATTTGTGATGTGGGACTTGGATGCATATCATCGTCGTCCGAGTCGATAACAGTTGCTTGGAGATTGCGACGACCTCTAACACGTTTGGCCGGAGGAGCATCATCTCCAGACTCGGAATAGTCGGTCCCGTCGCGAGAATCCCGTTCCGACTCAGCCTGTAGGTCTATGGACCCAACCAACTCCTCGGGGTTTTGTCCTTCATCAAACTCTTCGTCTTCGTCGCCATGTTCCACCGCCTCAGAGTCGATCGCATTGGTGATCTTGGAAAGCTCATGCTTGGAGCGATCAGTATATGCATTAGTGGCAAGAGCTCCTGCATCCTCATCCAGATCATCGATGATTGGAGGGGGAAGATAACGCTCTAGTTTAACACCAGACTCCCTAGCGGCAAAAAGCTTGCTGAGGTGGCACTCGTCAACAAGCCAAGCCCACGTCAGATCTGGGTAAGTACCGTGTGCTTCGTAATGTCTCAAGTAAGAGACAGCACCGGCTAGAAAGTCGTATTTATGACGGGAAACCAGCGCTTGAAATAAGAGCTTATCATCCCCTTTGAGGTCGTCGGGGACCTCATCTAAAACCTTGCTGCCGAGATGGTGATAGAAGACACTCAGCTTTTTAGCGCGCTCCTTCTTGTCTACGACCATGTCAAGGTTCCACGCGGCCCTATCCTAGAGGTACCTGTGGAAACCCATGTGAAACATCCGATATAAGATCGAGTACGCGGATATTTCTGCCAAAGTGGACTTCACGCTGTCGTGGATACGGGATTCGACAGCTAGCTGACGAACGTATTTGGACCAGACAATCGTTGCCATGCGGTCGTATAAGGTGTATGATACGTGAAGGATAACCCACTCCACAGATCGTTTTTGCCCAATACGTGGAAGGCGGCCTAAGATCTGGACCAGATGGTTTGCAGACCAAGGGTATTGGACAACGATGCCTTTAGCACAGGCTTTATGCAGATTCAGCCCAAAGGCTGAAAGCTCCATGGAAGTAATCAGGATATCGACGTCTGATTTGGGATCGTTAAAGTCAGCCACCATCTGACTGCGGCTGAGCATGGAATGATCCGAACGGATGCTCAGAGTCTTGAAGCCACATATCTCAAGGGCGAGACACAGCTGACTAGAGGGATATTAGCAGGGGACATAACCAGTAAGGGTATTGTAATGGATCCGTTGCAGAGCCGACAGAGAGAAAAGGGGCAATATTCTGTAATGGAACCATTACAGATACGTAAAGTGGGAATCGGGGGAAACTTACTGTTGGCACCATGGCATCACAGCCATGACCACTACCCTGTTCGGAAGCCCGTCACTGCCAACGGGCTCCGCCATCCAGGACTTAATCTGGACGACTAAGCGAGACAGCAATGGTGAATACCAAAGCAGCCATTTTGCTAAGGCGTAACGATCTCTAGGACACGTGAACTCCCCGCCAGGCTTGAGGGTCTCAAACAACCAACCAATTCCACCATCCACCCATTTCGTGGCTAGGGTGAATGTTTGATCTGAACCTAGCGCGGCATTCTCCACGACCTTGCCGTAGCTGGATTTGACGGGCGTGGCGTCGGTCAATTCTTGGACGTTCCTCTGCCTCGTGGTTCTGGCTTCCTGGGGTGGTATCAACTTGTCAGTCAATCCACAGAGACTTTTTGAAGGGGTCAATAAACTGTCGTTTCGACGATCCAGAGCGGCCAACAACAGATGTCTCCAAGCACGTTGATTTATTTTCCCAGAAGCTGTGACATCGCCTGGGCGGCGAGCAAGATCTTTACCTCGGGGGGCATCAGGTCTTTTCTCGGATGCTGCTTCTGGGGAGTAGAGTTTTTCTTTAAATTCCTCATATAAGGAATTGAGATGTTTTTGACCCCCCGAAGGGAATTGAACGTGGTGGATCGAAAACTTAGCCCCCTTAATGTCATCACCAGGAGTAACCACGGTACCGTCTGGTAGGCACAGAGGCGTGTGCATCGATCTTTTCACGAGGATCATTGACATGACGTCGCGAAAGACCTTGCGAGAACCGTCAAAGTCTAAACCGAATTCTCTCATGGCCCAATAAACATTGGCAGGGTTCAACTTGTAAACCCTTCGGCCTTGACTAAGAGCCTCTTTAATAGGCTCGTAGAAATCACCATCCCGTTCCGGAGAAGTTATAGGATTGGGTTCCTGACCTTGGGGGAGAGGTAACTTCACGATGCGTTTTCTGATCTCCTGGGCATTGCCTTCAAGGTCGACGAGTAAGTCGTCCAGGGAAGCTCCATCTTCGGGCTTTATTCGGTCAAAATAAAGCAGCATGGTATCACTGGTGGGGCCGTAGTTTAGTAGTTTCGACCCAGGGCCGTAGAAGGAATTATAAGAGAACTCAGCGACGTTCTTGTTGGCAGTGGCTGTGGGCCAAGCCAATAGCAGGTACGAAATGTTATCTGCCGGGGTGTTGACCATTGGTGTGGCTGAACAAAGTATCAGCTTCGATCTGTTCAAACATTTCACAGCCTTATGGAGGCTGGTTTCGCGATTCTTCAGCAGGTGACATTCGTCACATACTATTATGTTGAACTTATAGTCGAACTTGGGATTGGCTATTCCGTAGGTCTTCTGCCTTCTGGCAGCAGACTTGTTGGAGGGACTGCGCAGTAGTGTTAAGTCGTCGGCCTCTGGCTGTGAATGATCTGCTGGCAATGATGAAGGGTCTTCATTGAGCTCCTTTTCGTACATCTCGGTAATTTCCATGTCCTCATCTTCAACTACGGATTTCGAGGTAGATTTCCCCCGTTTGGAGGGCTTTCTGGATCTTTTCCTCTTCAAGTTTTTTTCCTCCAGCTCTTCGTCTTCAATTTCGTCTCCGCGAGGAACGTTAGAGGATTGGTCGTCGTTGATGGGTGAATCCGAAAGATGCAAAGCAGCAAAAACTCTGTCAGGACCAGTGAGCTGGTTCCTAAGCTTATGAGTGATCGTTATAGCCCTTCTCTTGAAGGTCACATAAGACGAGATGATTACGATTCTTCCAGTCTGTAAAGATAGTCAGTAAATGATAGTTGGGCCAAGAGAGGAGTGTTGTAATGGATCCATCAGAGGACGCAGGAAAATAGTTGTAACGGATCCATTACAATCATTGAAAAAATCAGAGGGGGGAGGGGTTCCGAGAGGGGTTCCGAGAGGTTGGTCGTAATGGATCCATTACACATGCCGTAAAGTAGAATAAACAGTAAAACTTACCTTGGGATCGTGTGGACTCAGCGAGGACAAGAATGGCTCGAAGCTTTTCTCGTCGATGACCATCGACTGGATAGACGGTTTGGATTGAAAATCGTGCTTGTCACCAAAGTATAACTTTGGGTAAAGGTCCGACGGAAATGCTGAGACACACTCCGACAGTGTGTTCGTGACCAAATTGGCCGGGCATAGGAAAAGGCTCGGTCTAAAGATGATGTTGTCTTGGGGTTTAACGCCTTTCGATGCGTTCTGTTGCCAGGCCAGTTCGTTGTCACGAGCAGTCACAACGATTGTACCAAGTGTGATGAGCGTCTTGCCAATTCCACATTGGCTAGCTATTAACGAAAAATAAGGAAAGAGTTTTAAATCTTCGTAGACCTGCGCGATATCTATAATAAAATTAGTTGAGGGAAAAGGCCATGAATCGGGTACAAGGTACGTGGGTAAACCTACCCACTAGCTGGTGGATACGTAAACGCATCGAGTTTTTATCCTTCGAGTTAATTCTGAGATCATCCCACTTCCAGTGGGTGATTTGTTCAGCTTTCTCGATAGACATACTGCGACTATCGGTACCACCCGACATCATATCCATGTCGTTGACGAAATCGGACTTGATCTTGCGTTGAAGATCTTCTGCATCTTTGGCCAAAGCTTCGGGCTGGAGGTCGAGGACCTCTCGGACCAAAGAAGATCCCGCGCGACCTTCACCTTGCTCTTCAAGGTAAAGGTCAGGGTCCTTTTCTTCCGCATTAGTTACGGACTCCAATATAAGTTCCCTTTGTTTCTTGGAGGATGGTCGAGTGGAATCCTCACTACCCGGCAAGAACTAGAGACATGCAATATCAGTAACGCAAACTGGATAGAAAGTTGGGGGAAAGGAATTACTCACTTTATGATAACGGGTTTGAAGGTCTTGCAACAACCTATCCCACTCTCTCTCGGACATCGGGGGGAGCTGTCGCAGGGTCTTGAGATTAGAAGTGTCCGAAAACATCTGAGTCCTGAATTCGGTGATAGCATCACCTTGGCGATAAATGAATTCTTCCCTGTCGGCTTCAGACAAGTTCTGGAAATTGCTCCAAGAGTTAGAAGTGAATGCCTCGTCCAGACCAGCTTTGTCCATTATGCTTTCCAAATCGCCAATGGATTGGATCCAGTCAACTGACAACCCGTAAGTCGGATCCTCGAGCTTTTCTTGCTGGATCTCGGATACGGCTTTGTACCACGTCAATGGCGGGAACTTCTTGCCCAAGAATGGTGACTTAACCCGGCTAGTCTGGTAGTCTCCCTTCTTACGACGTTGTAAGAAGAAGCGCGCAATGGTGTGGGCGCGTGACCAGTCTTCCCCTGAATGGTCAAGAAAAGTCTGCGTCAAGAGAAATTTTCTTGACCCAGCTTCATTTCCTCGATACTCAATAAATAGTGAAGGGAATGCCTTCATTAGGCGTTGCATGGCAGCAACAATAGCCCATGTGAAGTGATGAATGGGTTTATCTTCCGTCCCTTCTGGTATGCCGTACCAACGGGGATTCTCGGCAACGTTGTCAAGCCAACGACGATATACCGGAGAAACATCAGGCTTGCTGATATCATCAAGTAGTCGGAAGATGCCGATAATCTGGACACTTCGACCGGTATCCAGAGCCTTTTTCGAAGACAAGTACTTTCGAAAATGGGATAGGATGGGGATGGCTAATAAATATTAGAGACAGCTAAGAAGCGTAGGGTAAGAGGATATTGGAATGGTTCCAGCACAACCGAGTACAGGGACATTATTGAGAAAGAGTGGAAAAGCTAAAAGGACAAGAGGGTTTTGTAATGGATCCAGCACAACGGCGAGGCAATGGATCCATTACAACAACACCGAGAGCAGCAGGGGGTGGAATTTGTATTGGAATGAAGTAACACTTACCTGTGTTATCGATGAAAAAGCAGAACTTCTCGACGTTCTTGCCGAAGCCAACATATGGGGATATAGTCGTCTGATTCGTTGAGTGTTTGGTACCGACTATTCGGATAACAGGTGTCTCGATGGACCGGTCTGTGGTGAGAGAACTGAATTGACTATCGTGGTGGATGATCTCGGACTGTGAGGGATCGGCACAAGGACTGTAGTCCTCAAAGATGAAATCTTCGGGTTGGGGAAGTGGAGTGGGATACCAGAAAGGGATTTGCTTCCCAGCCCTATGGATTACGTCCACGATCTCATCATCCCCATCATAAAATTCATCGAACATTGTGGTGGGGTCCACATGAGAGGCATCTTCGGAATTGCCTTGATTGTCATCAGTAGCATGAGATTTTTGTTTGCTCTTGCTGTTCGACTTTTTGGCCTTCGATTGCCTGGACGCCTTCGATGGAGGCGCCATGGCTGGCCGGTGAGAGGTATCTGCTGGTGAGTGGTGAGTTCTACGGCTTTTGTAATGGAACCATCATAAAATAAATTGGACTTACCAGTGGAAGAAGGGTAATAGAAGAGGTGAGATGGAAAGATGTTGTAGTGAGGAAGGTTTGGCATGGGCATGGGGGCGGAGAAGACGGCGTCAAGTAGAGCCAGCTGCTACATCTTTAGATTTAACACAGGCTTGTAAGTACCCAAGTACTTATGGATCGCAACGCACCTGATCACGTTGCTGGGGAAGTTGCAGTGGGCGACCGCTAATTTGATACATAGAAGCGGTAGCATCCTGCAACGGAAGGAGCAATTACCAATAATTAACGAAATCGCCAGCTTGCGTTATAAATAAAGATATAAGGCAGATGAGGCATACCTCTGCGGCAATGGGACCACCTCAGGAATCTAACCTTACCACTTACAACATCTCACCATTCCAGATTACAACGGAACCATTACAAACCGTCAAGTATTCGAATAATTTTATCATTATTTGTGGCTCGGCAAATGCTGTGGGGTATGTGAGCAATGGCCGATCCGACGGATTCTGGCCCCTTGCCCGGGCTAGGCAAGACGCTGCCGCTGGATACGGATTTCGATGGGCTAGACGTAAGAAGATTCACCTCACCCGGCGGAGACCTCGGTCAATATGACCGACCTCCACACTGGCCACCGCCAAACTCGCCGTTGCCACTCAAAAGCACCGTATATATCCCGGTAACACGAAGTGATTTACGAGATGCGAACGGATTCGTGTTCGAAGGTCTGCGAATCTGCGTGAACCTGAACGAGATCTTCAAGATGGTCCAAGAATGTGCAAACCTCCTCAGACATGAGGGTCCAGCTGCTCTAGACTACTGGACAGATTCGACTAGTAAGGGCCGACACTTCCATATAAATGGGAACTAAGTCTTCACCTGACATGCGGAACTGACTGTGCCTTGAATATAGTGTCATACCCGTGTCGACCACTATGGTTGCATATTCGACAGCAGCCAGATCATCACAAACCTTTAGAATCTCTATTCAAGGAGATTGTAAAGGTAGGAACAAGCGACTTTTATGAAGAGTTTCGCTGCTGGGTTGCGAACAACCAAGAAGCAGACAAACTCTGCCCGTCTGGATATGAAGATTTGCGTCATGGTGTCGGGTTGCCCCTAGCGTACATCACTACGATGAAGAGGGTGATGTTAATTGACCCGGATCGCTTTGCAGAGATGGACGAAAACATGCACGATGCGTTGATTTGGGGTCATAGTCTCGATAATTGGGCTCGAGCCTACGTGGCCATGAAGCGATTCCTGCATAGGAGAAAAACCAAAGACTTTCGATTTTACGCAGACAAGCGAAGACGCAAGACCAAGGGTATCATGCGTTTGGCAACACAGCATCCACCCCCCGACCGCCAGCCGAACGAAGGAAATAACCAAGATCATTTCATCAATGATAACGAGATTGCTCGCGCCAACAAGACATCGATTGAAGGACTTGCATTGCAGAGAGACTTGCAAAATACGACAAAGATACCCCAGGCAGCTCACGAGGAGTATTGGTCGAAATGGACTCTCATGAATCATCATGAAAGGGCATTAGAGGCGAGAGAGCATTTCAATAACATTGATCAGACCCTGGGCAGATATCTCGCAAGAGAGGAAGGGCCTGAGGAGGATGATTACTTGAAGTCGATGGCGCCAATGACCGAGGCCACAGCAGAAAAGATGAGAGACTGGTTGAAGACCAAGTCAGCAGAGGTAAGTCGGTATACCGTGATGGAATTAAAAGCTCAAAGGGGAAAAGGAGCGTTTGTAATGGATCCAGGGGGACGAATTGCGATGGATCCATTACAGATGGCACTTCGGCAACTAGGATGTAGGATCCCAAGCTAACAGCACTTTCTTCTCTTATAGGAAAACCTACCACAGGATGTTGACCTCATGCGAAACGTGTATTCTCTGGTTGGTCTTACTCAAGGGGCCATTGGACAACAGAGCAGAGATGTCGACTGGGGAACGGTTGACAGCACATCCCAAGCCGCCCCACAGAACATTCACAATCACATCCAGAGGACTGTGCAAGACAGGAATCTGAGACCCTCTCAGACGTTGAGTATGGTAGATATACTGAAGAAGCTTCACACGCCACCCTATCTATCGTTGCATGGGAGCCCCGCAGCGTCTGGAAAAACCATAGTAAACGCTATGCTGGCTTACTGGAGTGGGAATATTCCCCGCGAAGGCACCAGGGGCAATGGTTGCCCTTGGCTCTACATTTGCGCCAAAAGCAAAGTCAACGATACATACGACGAACTTATCAACGCATTCCCATCAACAGGAAACCTTGTCGTCAAAAAGATGTTCGGGTCGAGGGTCAACGCAAGAAATACTCGAGAGGAATGGGATACTATTGAGAACATGGACGAACTCGTTGAAACATTGAGAAGCAACTTGATGAATAGAACAATCATTGTGACAACTTACGGCATGGTGACAAGGCATTTCCACAACACTTCAGCATCTACGACCTGCCCTGACGTGACATGGCAAGCATTGATTTGTGACGACAGCCACTTGATTGTAGAGGCCAGTAGCCCCGAGTACAAGACGGCTTATCGAGTGATCCAGAGCCTGAGCTACTTCGGAATTTGTTGTTGTAGTTCACAAGTCGTGACAACGAACCCGAAGACACTAGCGGAGTATCTCGAATTGGCGCCAAAAACTGTCACACAAGATGACCAACAAGATGGCCTAGTTTCCTGTTATATGAGGCGTTGCGTTGAGGAGAACTGGGATGCAAAGAAGTGCTTGACGATACTGCACGAGACGTATGAAAGTTTGCTGACAGCCCAAGCTCCGCCAGCCATGTTCGGTACTGAACAGTACGAAGTACAAGTTATCCCACAGCAGATCACTCTGAAGCAAAGCGATTTGTCGGCGTGGGGAAACGGATGCGAAAAGGCACTGGCAGCCAATACACAATATAGGTTGCCCAGTAAACACCTGTCGATGAGTGCATTCTTTCCAATAAGTCGACGACTATTGGTACCAAGCAGAAGAAATGCAGCATTACGCCACATGTGGAGGATTGCTGTTCAAGCACCCCCGTCAACAGGATTGCCGAGTTTAGAAGACCTTGCTGGATTGAACTCGGCAGGGTTGACGTTGGATCAGCTTATTGCAGGTTACTACAACAAACCTGAAGACGGGACGGATGCATTGGGGTATCTGTACTCGTACTCGTCCGACTCAGCAAGTCCAGAGCCCGAATCAAGGACAGCATGGCTGATGTGGCTCGTGAACAACACACCCACCTTACCCGCAATACTGACAGAAGTATTGGACGTGACTATGGGCCTCCCGAGAGAAGCGAATACACCAAACAATGTGGTTCTGGTGGTAGACAACCACCTAACGCAATTGTAAGTTTTGTCTTTTGTATCATTATGTGGAAACATGATTGTCTGGTGGATTGGAATGGTTCCATTACAATGCTGTGATGGAACCATTCCAATGCTGTGATGGAACCATTCCAACCCGCCCAGACAGCAAGGTAAACTTGGGTATTTGACTGACTTTTACATAGAATCATGGTGTTTGCTCTGAGATTGATAGGACTCGGACCTATTAGCGTGTCGGAGGGTCAACCAGCAAAACGACAGCAAGAACTGATAAACAAGTTCAAGAACCTGTCAATTTCCGACAACACTCGAGGTAGTATCATCATACTGCCTACAGGCCATAAAAACCTATATGACGCAAGTGTCCATTGCAGAATGGGTATAATGGTTAACACGCCTGACACCACAGTCGAGCTGGATGCAGTGATTGACTCGATGAGCAATTGTTTTAACTATAAAACTTTCACATTTGAAGTTATGGTCCACGTGCCCAAACAGGGTCCGCAACAAGACAAATGGAAAGCTATTATGCTAGAATCAGCGAAACAGATCATCGAAAAACGTCAATCAACGGTGGTTTCGTGCTTAAGAGGGGATATGGCAGCCTTAGTGGCCAACGAATTGGTCAGATGGAAATTTGGACTTGAGAATAGTCTATTCCTAGAATCTTTACATAGGTGTGATGTGAAGATGGCTTCATCGGACATGGAAAAAGATGGAAGGCTCAAAGATTTCTTGAGCCTGCTTGCTCAAGTTGTCATTGGTGCTCTGGTGCAGGAAGAGGGGAGGAGTCTGTGGACTACACAATATGCGTCTCTATGCCAAATGACAGGAGAGGAACTGCTGGCGGTGTACACAGCCAACAACGACGCAGAAGAGAGGACAGGCTCAGGGCAAGGAGGATTGGCGCAGATCAGTGAGAACAGTATTCCGTCGTACCTTGATGAAGCCAGACAGCACAAGGTCGACGAGAAGAACATCTCAAACTTTGCAATGCACGCCATTGGTGGCAAATGTAAAGAGAACAAGTGTAATTGCTAGACATTAGCACCAGCATAGGGATATGGAAATGAAAGTTGCTCAGAAACGAATAGCGATGCAAACTTGTGACTCATATTTCATTGAATAATTTCTAAATCATAGTACCAGGTAGGTATACATAATATGTGTTAATAACGCTGGGTAAAATTTGTAAGCTTAATACTTGTATGAAATTTTCGATATGTGTTAAATCTATAGATATAAGGGACGGGGGAAATGTCGGGTATACAACTGGAGAAGAATCCACCGAAGTTCTAGACACTTTACAACATTTTCAAATGACAAGCACTAACGCAAGATCGGTAAGTACCTATATTACGGATGGTTCACAAGGCAAACTCGCATTAATGTACAATCTTCTAATAGATTAATAGACAATATGGCGCCAAGTACGAGACCTACTCGAGCAACGAGGGCGACAAGAAGATCGGCCGAAAGCATGGACCTCGCGGAGGCCATACAAGATCCCGAAAGGCTTCTGAAGAAATCAAAACCACCCCCGCCCCAAAAGCAGCATCATTCAGAGTCGCGCGAGACAGCAAATTCGGAGGCCGAGAGCAATAGAAGCACAGGTAAGTCGAGGTGTCAAGTCAGATTGGAGAAAACTCTAACGGTACCATTACAGTGACCACAGACAACAGTGTACATCATACAGACACAGATACGTCTGCTGTGGATATGGACTGGGCGCCAACTGGCGATACCTTTCCGAGAGCTCTAACCCCTACAGGTGTTCGAGACGAGGATGGTAATGATGACGGCCACTTCGGAACGTCGAATGTTGCGTTGGAATCAAACTCACCAAGCAACCTGTATGAAGGGACACTGAGTTGGGCTCCGACTCCAAGATACGGCTTGAGCCCAGAACCAGGAGTAAGTAATGGATCGATTACAAAAGCGAGCAAAATACTGACAGATCTTACAGAAAAGTCTTGGAAGCCCCGAAGCTGTAGCTGGAGATGTGAAAGACGACACAGAGCTGGCCCATGATACAGGAGGTGAATCATCGATCCGAGAGCCAGATACCCTACCATCGGACGAACACGGGATTAGTGAAGACTCGATGGCACAAGACTTAGAAGATGGTTCAGACTCCGACGTGGTAGTCGTATCAGCAGTCACGCGTCGCCCTGAGGATACGTCATCTTCAAGGACATCTGTGGAGAAGAAGACACCCTCCAAAAGTCGCAAAAAACGGACTAGCACGAACACAAGATCACAGATTGAATTGATTGGTGCGCCTTTCAATATACTCGACCACCAAAAGCCCGGTGCAGCCAAACATATGTCAAAAAATACGAAAGATTATGTTATCTTCGTTTCCACGAAGGGCAAGTGGGGAATGTTGAGTCAGTTCGCAGTGGGATATGACTTCGAGCAAAGTCATATCATCCCGACATATGCTTCAGATAAAAACAACCCTAAGTATGCCGAGAGACTCTCCTACAAAACAGCCGAACATTACTTGCAAGAACAGAAAGTGAGATGGTTTTGTTTGCAAAATGGACAAGATTCGAAGAATGCAAAACTGAAGAGGAGAATCCGTGTCGTGGCCAAACCAGAACAAGCCAAAGCCTTGGGTGATAAGGTGGAAGGCGTTTTGCATGAGCGCTGGGAGCAAGACTCGATCCGAGTAGCTTTGATGGCCAACGTGGCCAAATTCAAGCGCGATGATTTGACCAAACTGCTATTGACAACTTGCGGGAAAACCATCGTCCAAGCCCGAAGAACTGATGCAAAATGGGGAAACGGACGCTCGGAAACAGAGACCAAAGAGGACATCAGACAAGGGGACTTCTCAAAATGGGGGGGGAATAGGCTAGGATTGGTCCTAATGACAATTCGACAACAGCTTGCCAAAAAGTTTACGGAGAAATTTGGCCTAAAGTCGAGAATCACAGATAACGAAGAGGAGAATGAAGATGACGACGAAGATGCCGGTGAGAACGAAGGCGGCGAGGAAGGTTTGGAAGATGACGAAATGGAGGATGACGATAACGAGGATGACGGTAATGAGGATGACGACACGGAGGACGAGGAATCCGAGGAATCCGAGGAAGAGGACGAGGAATCCGAGGACTCCGAGGAGGAGGACACGGAGGAGGAGGACTCCGAGGAGGAGAACTCCGAGGAGGAGGACTCCGAGGATAGTGACTCCGAGAACGAGGACTCTAAGAATGACGATTCTGAGGATGATAACTCTGAGGATCAGGTCGATGTGGAAGAAGGGGATGATGATGACGAGAGCATTGATGAAGCCGAATAGGGTGATGATTATGGGGATATTATGACTTGGCGAGTGAAATACAACTCGTCAAAGGAAAGGCGGAGGAAAATCCCCAAAGATAGTCATTCCATAAATTCTACCAGGCAATGCATATTTCTCATTGACACATAATACGTAAGTTAAAATTATGTGAGCGTCGTTTTTTTATTTCAATAAGTTTTCGATTGACAACGAAATGATATACTAACAGCGCCATTGTAATGGATCCGATACAAATATAGAATCCGATAATTTAAATATAAAGATATTTACCTAGGTAAGTACCTATGACATAGAAAGAATGGAAGCTAGGTTCTATTTTCGAAGGCGATGAATTATATGATTCCGTATCTATTTAAAATAATTGAAATGATTATCAAAGGTTCATTTGGAAAGGTTGTAATGGTTCCATTACAAGACAAAACCAAATGGTACTTTCAAATGGAACGGTTTACCATAGAAATGTTATAGTTTATTAAGTATATAAATGGATGAAAAACTCAAAATCTAACCATTACGATAGTTCAATGGAAAAAAAAATCCAAGCCATGAAACCAAAATTAAAGGTTCATATGTATGGTATATCTAGGTACATACCTGGAGTTAAGCTCGTTAGATGTGATGAACCACGCCCTAGGCTCATACCTGAAGGTCATGAGGACGAGCTGCCCCATCGAGGAGTCGGACCATGGCCGCGTGGCTATGCATCGTAGGGAAATCCGAAACTTCTGGTGCTCAAACATTTGTGACCCCCCATCCCACATAGATCTAAGGTTTGTGATAGGGGGGTCACAAAACCCAATTCCACTTAGATGGGGGGGTCACAAACTCTGTGACCCCTCAAAGCATACGAAACCTAGATCTGTGCCCGGTGGGTCGGAAAACTTAGATCTAGGTGGCAAGAGGGTTCGCACATTTTGCGACCTCCCAGACCACCTAGGCAGGACATGTTTTATGACCGCCTCGTCGTTCCCGGTGACCGCAGCATGTGGTCCGGCCGTGCCCCGATGCTAGTTGCCAGTATACATTCGGAAGTCGTAGGGTCCAGCGTCCCTACTTTCTTCCCGCTTACCGGCGCTGCGACTCTGTCTCCCTTGAGAAATGCTGGGGGTGCTTGTAAGTAGGCCGCTCATTATAATTTCACGAACCGGCAAGAGATGATTCAACGATGTAATTCAATCGGCTTCAGAACACTTTAGGCCCGGGTACCGATGATGGGCTGGGACTATCGAGTGACGCGATGAGGTTGAAGAAAGCCGTCCGTGTTGCTACCTTGCACTTGCGTAACCAAATCGCTTTGCCAAAATAATGTCCGAGGACGAGTGTCCGTTTCTCGTGTCGTAACATAAGATTGCGAAATCCTACTCTCCGCACAGCATGACAGAAAGCACCCTAAGCCAGCCAGAGGTATGTGCAGGCGTTTTGGAGTAGGTCGACAACAGATGTGGCGTACGGACTGCCATCCACACCCGGCCAACAGCAACCGAATCATGGAGTTTCTTTGAGTAGCCTTCCCCCAATGGAGTTGTAAGATATGAACCGATCGATGGGAGTATTTAGCGGGTGGCGCAGCGCGATGGTAACCAAAGACCCCAGGTTTCTGGGGGTCACGAATTTCGTGACCCCTGAAGTCATATAGAATCTGGTTTGATGGCCCGGGGATCACAACACCTCCTTTCGCTTATTTTTTGGGGGCCGCAAAGTCTGTGACCCATATGGACCAGGGATGTTAGGATCTATAACCATCTCATCTAGACGGCACTGCCGACCCTGATAGCCTTGCGGGGGTGCCAGGAATCTGAGGAGATTCCGAGAGAAGCAAGTCTGCAGGAGTGGCTCATCGTCGCCCTACTTCTCTCCTCAAGCTTCACAAAGCCCTCAGACTTTAAAGTACTCACCTTGGGACCTAGGTACGCAGCATGGAACCTCGTCCGATAATCACAACAGGCGTGGCAAGCGGCATTCCAGCGCACTGGTAATTATCCAACAGGCAGGGGATTGTCCAATTCGGATCGCACCGATTAGAGTCAGGCGTCAATGAGCTGGTGCTTGATGATCGACTGAGCACAGACCTTGGACTTTTCTAGTATTCCCATTCCGTATCATAGATTGGGTGACTGGGGCCGAGTATAGTAGCCACGAGGCTTGGGATCACCGCAAGGTGGATTCTTGATCGAGTGCGGGGGTTTATGATCATGATGCCTGTTACGGTAGGAATCGGGACAATCGCTATGAGTGGCCTCAAGTGACTCTACTGTAAGGCTGATGGTGATGGGGACGGATTCTCATGTGATTTAGGTCCCATACAGTTGTCGCGAGTGGCTGCGAGTTTGACTGGGGAGATGACGAGTGACTTGTTCTTCGTAAGATCGAGCCGGCGACGCCCAGCGTCCCTGTCTGCCATTCAAGTGGGTAGAGCGACATCAGGGATGTAGGAATGGCATCGACGGTGCTAATCTAAGGGGCTCGGTAGGGTCACGAAGTCTGTGACCGCTATCGCCTACCAAAAGAATATTCTGTGTCCCCCCGGTCACAAAACCTCTTCGTAGGTGGACTTGGGGGTCGCAGAGTTTGTGACCCCCTGTGACCTGCTAATCTAGGATTTGTGACCGGAGGGTCAGGAAAGTTTCCAGTAGGCGGGCGGGGGGGGGGGGGTCACACAAGATCTACCCAAACTTTAGGCCGAAAAGAGTGTCTGCATGCCCTCCTTCCTCCGTTTGGTGATGTTCTATGCACTCTACGGCCTCGGGGGGTGGTAAGGAACGAAGTCTGGGGGTAACTCGGGAGGTTACTTGGGGAAAAATATCGAGAGAGTTCCCATGCACTACGCAAACGGCCGAGCGACAACACGATGCGACCCCCTTGGTATGAGCTTCTTGTACCCAACCATTCCGCCGTTCCTATCTATCATCTATCCCGTCGGGGAGCCTTGTATGCGATGGGTATGAAGCCATACGCAAATTTTTCATTACCTTCCGAACCCATTGGATTATGGGGGGTGGGGGGAACAGCGACGGCGAGAGCAACCTCATGGAACAGGGTCTCATCTCAGAAGATAGGGTCAGTGTTAACCAGTTTCGCAGAGTGTGGTTGGCGAGAGGATCAGATTCCGTAGGCTTAGCAGGCGGGATGCACGAACATACGGAAAGTCGAATTCATCAACCACTGGGCAACGCGATGCACTGGATAACACGAGACACTGAGGACCAAATTGCAATGGAATCCGATGGTCCAAGATCGCTCTTCCAGAAGGGTTCAGCTAGGGAACTCTATGACTTCTTTCAAATCAAGCCCCCCACCAAGACACGAAGGATAGAGAAGACATACTAATGGAAGTTTTTTTTTTTTCAAACTACGGCAATGACAGCAGGAATGCACGTCCCGCTGAGACCTCGTAGACGTTGGGCGTTGGATTGCAGTTGTTGACCTCATACTATGGTTTTCTCTGGAGCGTAAACTGCATGGTCAAGTGGGTGTTGGGGAGGTGAAAGGGGGGTGATGGGTGAGGGGGTCACAAAAACAACGGGAGAGGGGTCACCCAAATGATGGGTGGGTGGAGGGGGGGGCACGAAATTGACGGTCACAAAAAGAATGGGTTGGGGCGTCGGTATCCGCACCTAGAATTGCTATCGGAGCTTATCCACACTACTGTACATCCCTCTATATCGAAAAGCCAGGCGCGATAGCTCCCATACCTAAATAACTTTACGAAAACTACGTCCATCTTCGAATAACTGGTATCATTTAATTGCTGATTCAATTACGACTCTCATGGATTAGGTTGCATCAAAGTCCGACGAGTATATGTAAAGTTATTAGGAGCTGGCTATTCGGCCTGATCACGTGGCCCCCCAGATGTTCTTCGTCGGTCGCATTACATCACGAAATACTGAGATATTTACCTAAATGCTTTGATAATTCAATCAATTCTCTGTCGGAGTATAAGTAGTTCCTATTGAAAGAAAGCGCCAGTTGAGCTGAATAAAATGAGCCAGGTTGCAGTCTCCTGCGAAGCGTAATCGTATAGTTACACTGGTAAGGAGAAGGCGTTGATATAGATGAAGATGATAGCTAGAACCGGTTCGATTATTAAAACCTCTAATTACTTCAATAATTCGAATTAAAGTCGGAGAAGGACGTAAAGAGCATCATTAGAAAGCCCTCAATTGACTGAATACATTTATGTAGGATGCACCATTTGAACTGATCGATACATTGGAATGTGTTAATAATTACAATAGGACTTGGAGTTTTGCTATCCGCACTACTATACATCAGCCCGGGTCGGGGTGGGGCGGTGACCAAGATCATGAGCGGGTTGACGGTGGGTTGGGGGCCACGAAAAAGTTATGCGGGGAGGGTGGGGTGGTCGCGAAATTGATTTTGGGAGGGGTCGCGAAAATGGGATCACCAAGATGATGGGTGGGAGCGGGGGCACGAATTGACGGGTGGTGGTGGGGGAGGCCGACTGGGGAGGGGAGATCACAAAAGAATGAGGGTCAGAAGATGGGTGGGGGGGTCGCAGAATTGATGGGTGGGAAAATTATGGTGGGGAGGGTCAGAAACATTCTTGGGGGGGGCACAGAATTGACAGGCGACGAAATGATAGTGGGAAGGGGGGGGGGTGGGGGTCACCAAAAAGGGGTCACCAAAAAGATGGTGAGGGGATCGCAAAAATCACTGGCGACCAGACGAATTCCGTGCAACAAGTATAAGGGTTCAAAAGTCTATAGGGTGGAGGTTCTCGTCAGAATGACCTCTTGTGTATTCCCTCCTGAAATCTCGCCGGCGCATTCGCTTCTCAAACCTCGTCGGCGCTATGCTAACTTGACTCCGCCCAACACTCGACAATGGCCGACTGATATCACCCCTCATAAGCATCACGGAGGCCCGGGCGATGGCGACAGCAGGCCTGGTGGTCCCAATGCAGGTAGATTGGCTATAGGAGGTCCTTACTGAGGCTCTACTGGGTGCATGACTTCTGTGACCCCTACCCCCTCACACATCAAAGATTTCTGACCGAGGGGTCGCATCCTACCTTTCCGGGCGACTATGGGGGTCACGAAGTTTGTGACCCCTTTCTATACCTAGACCCGGGTTTTATGACCCCTCCGTCACAGATCTTACGTTAGTAGGGGCCTGAGGGGTCACAGACTTTGTGACCGCCCTTTGTACCTAGGACTCAGTTTTGTGACCCCCCGGTCAGAAATATTGTTTTAGTATGAGCTTGGGGGTCACAAAGGTTCGGACACCGGCGACGGCGACGACACTGCGCCCGATGCAAGAAGGACAGCTCTAGTGGGCATGGGGGTCGTCGGGGGGGCTGCCGCTGCATATACCGTTCACTCCGGAATTTTTCTGAAATTTTTCCAGGCGCCTCCGGCGTAGTTCGAAAGGGTGAAGCAACCCCTTAGTTCCGCGATCCTATTCCACCTCGACTACATTGCGAGGACGCACTAGCCTCCCCTTGAAGACGATGTGAAGGGTCGGACCAGCATTTTGGTTACAGGAGGGAGTTCAAGAGGGAGTTGACGAGTTCTACCCGAACGTCCCGATGGTCTGTAAATTCACTGCCCGGGTCACAGATCAAGCTGTCGAATTATCGGCATGTTCTTGGTAGCTCCGTAATCATATGCACGGGATGAATGGGTAAGACAATGCTCAGATGGTGTACATACCTACGCAGGTATGCATAGCACATGGCCTCGCCGTCGCCGAATTGCTTATAGAATACTCACATCTAACGGTTTCCACTCGTTCGTAACACGGCGACGTAACATGGTGGACTTCGGGATATCTGAATGGCATTGCACGGTGACTAGCGGTGAACAGCGGCGGATATTGTGGATATCGAATATGACATGGCCTCGACGTGTCTACTCGAAATCTGCCATTTCGCTCAAAGTACCCCCGGTGTTCTCAAGGTTAGCCCCAGGCGGGTAAACGGTCGAGGGTCGGTCATGACGAGCAAGGTTTCCGGACACGCGTCTCTGTGGTAGCTCATCTTCATCTACATCTCAGACCGACTACATGCTACGGAGTACCAGACTCGGATGATGGATACTTGAGATTCATGAGATCGTCAATCGCTATAGAAAAACTCCATCTGGGTTACGCATCGCCCTGGAGCTGCTCGGATCTTTTCTACGGAACTTCACCTTAGCAATCCCGACTGGCCAACACGCGGACTGATTGAGACGCAGTCCTGCCGAGAAGCAAGCCAAAAGACGAAACCCCCCTTCACACACAAACTGAAGCGGACACTCTGAGCCGGGGAGTGAATCGGATGAGATCGAGATATGCCGAAACATGAAAAATAAGGGGGACAACGCGTCAACTCGACCGAGCAGCACTTCAAGAGCTAAGCTCAATGCTTGAAACGGCGGGATGACGATGGGCATATCCGTCGGCGCACTCCCCGGTAGGAACCTACAACAATGGCGCGGCGATGGCGCGTAATAACCCATACTAGTATACCGCCATGTGTGACCGTGTGCTGGAGGAACCTAGTCCATTCTTGTAGTGGCCGAACTCACTCGTGACGAATCATTCGCTCATCAGGAAATTGAACGAGAGGCGATGATAGACGATAACACGACTTGGCCAAGGCACGCTCGCAGGCAACCCCATATAGCTGGATGAGTCCACCTGATGTATTCATCGGTCGGCGAAAGGCCCAAAATCATGGGTCATGGGGTGGATTCTCTGTCGCACTCGTCATAAGGCGTCTCCTAGAGTGTGTGCTGCATCGGGCGTTACCGGCAGTATGATTAAGAGAAAGTACCATATGCCGATTCGTGTATACTCGAAATGGTACGAACCTAATACGCTTGATGGCTCGAGAGATGTTCCAAAGACCAGTACTCTGATGACTCGGGGTTTGGACTTCGCCGTAAAGTGCAAGCCCGATATGCGTGGCATTTCCATGCCTCACAGTGGACAGAGCGAGGATCGGTAACATCATTCATCAGAACATCTCATAGGCCTTCCTTGACTATGGCGACGGGATTCTATTGAATTGTTTCGTGCCTTGCCGGAGGAGAACATGTTTTTCTGGGGCGAATGATGTCTATTGCGAAAACTTCACCAAGTACCACCGGCTCTCTACGCACGTGCTACGCCCCTAGCGACTTTCCTGATAGGACATCGCCTCCGAGCAGTATATTGGTGGTGGGTTTTGCAGTGTCCAGTCGGCTGATGGTAGCCGTCACACCCATGACAATCTCCGATCTTAGGCCCACCGCCGACTTACTCGAATCAGGTATCATATAAACGTGGGACAAAGATAAAGCTGGTCTAGGCTATCCCGTCAGACGTCAGACATCTTATTCCATGGGCTATTCTTCCTGGCCGGGTTCCCAAATCATAGAGCGATGTCCTTGGTACGCGGACACGCCACGGTTCTGGCCCAGATACCACACTTTCCTGTACGGAACCATACCTTTGGGAATACGGCAGGCTCCTGTGGCATTAGGGACGTCGCGGGCGGTGGTTGGAGGCTTCCAGGATAAAACTATAGGGCCTAAAGATCTGTGACCCCTCCGGCCATAATGATCTAGGATCTGTGACCGGGTGGTCACAGATCCGGGCCCCAGCTAGATTTGGGGGTCGCAAAGTTTGTGAGCCCTCTGGTCATACAGATCTAAGGTTTGTGATAGGGCGGTCACAAATTCGGTCTGTAGGTAGAGTTGGGGGTCACAGACTTTGTGCCCCCCCCTTCCCACATAAATCTAGGATTTGTGTTAGGGGGGCCACAAAACCGACTTTACTATGGCTATAGGGGTCACACATATTTCAACCCGCAAAAAGGCCAGATGCAAGGCTGTAGCCCTTAGGAGACATCGCCGTCGTCGGTCCCATGCTCAGAAGGACGAGCTGGCACTCCGGGGTGATGAATCATGCGGAGTTGGACATAGAAAGGTCGGGGCGGATGTGTGAACGGTTGGGGGAGGTTCGCGATAGGCGACAGCGACAGCGACATGGAGGGAAGGGAGAACCCGCCTAACATTGTTCCGCTTCGGGGGATGCATTAGGGGCATTTTAGGACTCTCGGGGGTCGGAATTGCTCCAAAGGTACAGGAGAGGATGGGTATGGGGAAGTGACATACGCCGAGCTGGGAGGACAACCTTTCCGAAGGAGACTTAGCCATCAGAGGGCGAACGTATGTGAGGAAAAGCTCGCTGTCACACTAGATGCGTGTAGACAACATGACAGCATGACAGCCAACGTGGGTGCGTCGACCATTCAATGGTGTCAGGTACGCGAAAAAATGTAAGAGCAAGGTGCGACCTTGCTGAATGTCGGGCTAAATACGACAAGCAGCCGAAGAAGGTATCCGTCAAGACCAAGCAACACTCGACCACCATTCGGAAAATTGGGACAATAGATGGGACTCACAGACTTACCAATGAGTGTGTCGTGCGCCGTGTGCCGTATGCCGTATGCATAGTAACGGACTAACATCGAGGACGCATCACCACATTCCCCCTTACTATCACCTACCACTCTATCATCTATACCTAAAGCTTCGTCGGCAACCCGCCATGCATACTGGATGATTATCGGATCGATCGAGTGCGCCTTTGGACGGAATGACAGATCACATAGGGGCGGTCACTTCACGACATACTCTGTGGCGGGAATGTTTCCATCCTTCAGAAAGATTTGAGAGCTAGTTGGATGCCATGTTGGACCTGGTATCGAAGTGGGAGGTTCCATATTTCTGCACAGCTTTATCGATATTGGTGACGATGAGCTGATTTCAAGTAGTTTCGATGGCGGAACTATTTACACCCGTCAACGCCTTTGACGACATCGTCGCTTCGTTCTATCACCTCGAGGATGTTCAAACATACAAGATATTTCGGGTTGTCATGCGGCTGTGTACAACCTTGCACGAGGGGTCATCAATGTGAGCCCTATGGTACACATCATAAGCCACTGTCCCAGGTGCGGAGAATACATGGTACATTCTAGACTTGCATGTAGGTCAGTATCACTGCTACAAGCCTAGGTACCTAAACATATTGATTAGTTCGGGATCCCCGAGCATGGTGATGGTCCGAGACTCATCCGTGATTCAATATCCGAACCGGTTCCAAAGACATAGCGACGCTCTAGACTCCTCTAGGATGGTTCGGAAGCACTCTGCGCATGAATCAGTAGGTGGAAAAGCGTGTGACCCCTTTTCCGCACCGGAACTAAACTTTGTGCCAGCGGCGATACAGATCCTAGCCTTGGGTGAGAATAAGGGCCGCAGGCTTCGTGAGCACCCATTACCACCCATACCCTGATTTTGTGGCTCCCGGGGCACAGCACTAGATTTTGCACGGGTTGGGGGGTCGCAAAGTGTGTGACCCCCAATGTCTAAGAGATCTAAGGTTTCTGACTCTCCGGTCATAGATCTTACATTGTATGGGGTTTTGGGGTCACGGAGTTTGTGCCTCCAGCAACCTCAGAGATTTAAGATTTCTGACCCGGGTGTCACAAAACCCAGATTAGGTGGGGCGGGGGGGTTACAAAGTTCGTGCCCCTACATAATGCCATTGTAATGCTGGAAAAATGGGCGGCGATGGCTGTTTGGGCACGGGGAGCAAGGAAAACCGGTCAGAAGGCTCGTCGTTGCCTGCTACCCACCACTAGATGCGGGATCAGGTATGGCTTCATAATCATAATACCTAAAAGCGATAGGCAGAAGCGATCATGATAGAAGCAAAAGATAAGTATACGGATTACTCAAAACCGCGAGAGTCGTACGCGGCCTTCAGCACAATCAATCGTAGAATTCACCGTAGCGTTCGGATTTCATCCGTGTCGCATTCTCGGGAAATCCTGCGGTGGGCTTGCTGCTCCCCGACACTCATCAAGCCTTCCCGCCCCTCTTCCGAGATAAGTGCCAAGCCTGTGGACTTTCCACAACAGCGCTCAGTGCGACTTTCCGGTGATTTGTCGTGAAGTCGAAGTTCGGCGCCGGAAATTTGAGTGTGTAGCTTAGCGTGGATGGGGAAAGTCGACCGAGAAAATTCACTGGATGGTAAAGCTAATTTGGCAGCTCTGCCTTGAGTAAGGACACGTCGCTCGGGACTTGATACATGAGACCGCATTAACAAGACACAAATGCATCGATCTAGATCCCGTTCGTAGCTGACCTTTGGGAAATATACGGGCAAGTCTCAAACTACATGAGTAAGTTAGCGGTGCTTCCTTCACCCGAAAGCCTACCGTCGTAGGCTCCGGGCGACACAGCTCACACGTGTGAATCGGTCTTAATCTGACGACTCGGCGTCTCGGTCAAACTGTTAATTCTCGCGGATTGCCTCTCCTCCGCTATCAAAATGGCAAGTCATCATGGTCCGCAAGCCGAACCGGCCTCTTGGTCCCGCTAGCTGCCGAGGAGACTTCTCAAGGCCTCGGCGGGTAGCTCCAAAAAAAAAAAAAAAAAAAAAAAAAAAAACCGTAACACACGATCGACTTGTTCTAAATCATCCTCCAAACTTTCGCTGCGCTTGCTCATCTTGTCCTCTCTGCTGTAGATGCATTCTGCTAAATCTATCAGCACCCTTGGAATCGAAATCGTGCTCCTCTTCTGCGCACCCCCGGAGGTCGAGCGCTAAGGACGAAGGATAAGCTACACCAGAACTATTGAGACAATGTCGCGTCGAGCTGAAAAAGCGGCGCCGCTTCTTATAAACTTGCAGAAGCGACTTATATCCCTTATGACGTGACAGATAACCATCCCTTTGCTCGGAGGAAAGGTAAGAGCAATGAATGTTCACGGCGGTAGTGATTCAGTAATAGATTTTTAAACGGACTCGAAATTACAGGTTAGGCTCTTTGGCGTACCGTCACGAGTAAGGCACAATACCGCATAATATGGGAAATCCCTATTCGACTTGGCTTAGGTCGGGAGGTAAAATATACAATCCACCAACGCCCCCTATGCCCATTCGTGACTTTCTTCTCTTGCAATAACAGCGCGAACTTCGGTACAGACAAGACTCACGTAGCTAGCAAAATGTCTAGACATGTCTGAAGGATTTGTGACCCCCCCGTGGTAACCCATTTTTTTTTTTTTTTCGTTTTACTAGCATTTCTTACTGGGTGCTCGAGATGGCACAGTGAAGTTGTTTTCGTTTGCTATAGCATGTCCGAGGAAATCCAATGGAAATTGAAGATGTCGCGAATTTCAGGCTTCCGAGACAGCGTTACCTTATTCGATGGTAGGGATGAGGGACCAACTGAAACTTACGCCACTACACTAATCGACGATTCGGCAGCTGTGAAGGAACCTGCAGCATGTCTCTTATCCAAGCTCCGTCCATTGGTCCAGAGTCGAGCTCTACATCGAAGGGATAACTACCTAAGCTGTGATATGTATGTATGATATGTGCCCGGGCATCAGACGCGTATGCTGACGACCGTTGATAACAATTCTCTCGATGGTATCCCATCCCGTTGCATCGTCGCATCCACTGGCAAAAGCTTGCGGCGCTGTCCTGTAGTCTCCCGTTTCTTCTCACAACTTATTACCAATGAAAATTCAGCATCGGGCCCAACGGCTTAGTAGGGCATCCCCGTCGCCGACGTGAGCCCGCTGGAGTCAACGATGGCGGTTAGAAACGTATCATACCGCATTTCCGTCGACCACCAAGGGCAACATTATGTGTGACCCCCCTGGCCTAAGAGTCGGGACATAGGAGATCCCCCAGTCACAAATCTAAGGACCCTAGGTTTCTAAGGGGCACATGTTATGTGACCCCTAGATTCATATAGAATCTGATTTTATAACCGGAGGGACACAAAACCTACCTAGGGTGGAATTGGGGGGTCACAGACTTTGTGACCCCTATGGGCTAGGGGATTGAGGATTTGTGACCACCTGGTCACAGAAGTAGGATTTGGGTGGGAGGGGGAGTCACATATTTTGTGTCCCCCAAATTAATAGGGAAAAATACTCAACGTTGATTCCGCGATGCTACATAGCTCAACCTCGATAACAATGTCACTCTACGGCACAGGGTTCGTGGTTGACGCCACCTCCGTTATCAACCGGGATGCGCGGCTGACCGACGGGTGACATGGAAACCCTCATCTAGCGACGACGTGGTAAAGTCTCGTGATACATAGTCAGTCCCTTCTCCGGAATTAGTGGTTGCTATTTGTCTTCAGTGAATGAATAACCAACATAGACTTCGGAAACCAACACCGTATGGAAAGGTGATATCGATTGACCTTCTCTCATAGACACTAAAGCCATCTCAACTTCAGCGCCACGGGCCACGAATTGATAGGTGCAACTCAACAATATGGAATGGAAAAGATGCTGCAGATGGAGACCAAGTGCTGGCCAAGGAAAGCCGGCTATTCAAGATTGGGGAAAGGCGAGGATGAGGGGGTGAGTGGGTGATGTGAAGAGTAAACATCGCCGATGGGACGACTCGGGTCGGACAGAATCTCCCACAGCCGCACATGCCAGGCCATGCGAGGTGGGTGAAGCATAGAATTTCGGAAACTGTCGTCGCGTGTACCGTCTACTCGGACTCCGACGACACGTCCATGGAAACTGAAGTGGCAGATTCAGAAAATGATCACAATTATCGATGGCTCTCACTTGTTTCATTCATCACCTATCATAGTTTCCGGCAGGTTCTCACAATTTAGCCCATGGCCACCCACGTTAGGACAGGCGAATCAGAAGCCAGTAGCCTATCCCTTAGCACAGTAGCACTCACGATCACCTCGGATCCAACGGTCGGTCAGCCCTACGGAGGCCCTAACTCAGTATTCCTAGGGCGCTAGGGGGGAATCGCACCTTAGTCAATAAATGTTCCCGTTAGAATAGACAGCTTACCATATCTCATTCCCCTGAGAGGCCGGCATATTGCGACACGGCTACTATCAATGAATCATGCCTTATCGCAAAGTCCTTGCGGAAACGTGATGGGTATCACAGTCTGCTGATTCGCACATCAAATCGGCTGCTATGTTATTTTCAAGTGGAAAATCTCTCTGACGACGACGACTTACTTCAAAGGTTGACATCCAGAGTTACACATATTAATGCGCATCCTTGAACCTTGGGGGCCACTCCCTATGATCATGAGTGACTTTCAAAGGGTATAAACTCTGTGACCCCCATCCACATTAGGTCTGGGACTTCGGTAGGACGGTCACAAAACTTGAATATGCGTGGGGTGGGGGGGGTCACGAAGTCTGTGACTCCCCCACCTTAGTGAAACTGGGTTTTCTGGCCCCCCTCTCAAGGATCCTACATTTAGGTAGGATGGGGGGTCACAGATATTTGAGCACCAGAACTTCCCAGTGTCTCTCGATTCTTATCCCCTTTTCACTCCCATAGCCTGCGCAGAGCTATACAAGTCAATTTGAAGCCCAAGGTGTAAGCCTGGAACCCCGGATGAAGTCGAATTGATGCGAAACTGGGATCTTCTGGTACCGCGTGATACCCGAGATGCCTTGCACATCAAGGCAGTTGGCATGAGGTGAATTTCTGGCTGCTGAACTCGCTGGAAGTACGAAAGTAGCAATGGAATGGTAGATTTCAATGTACGATTGGGTTGTGATCGGTGACTTTATCCTCAGAGCATCTGACCGATTATCCTACTCGACGACCGAAATCCATGTCCAAAAGACGACGAAATTTGCCCTCTTCTTGAAAGAGCACTCAAAGTCGATCTATCATTGTTTCCGTCACGCTTTCACCTTGTGGCCGAAACTCTTGGGCTCCTCCGCCTCTCGTCAGAGCAGCCCGAACCTCGCGCCAAGATACCCAAGGAAAATCAAATCATGAAAAGTGAACTCTAGGCGTATGACAAGCGGGTAGAACATGAGCCAACCTTTTCCTATCAGCAAAATAGCCCTCGTAGTGCTGTTTTCCCGTTAATCCAGTCCCCACCTTTGCGACATCAAGACTGGAGATGAGAGGTACATGGAAGGAAGGTGCGATTACCACTGTGGGGGTATTTTAGGTCTTGAACCTTCTGGAGGGCTTCCACGCTCTTACAACATCATATCTATACCAATTTAATCTACCTGTTTTTACTGGAAGACCCTCTTAGAGGCCTTTCGTCTAAACGAAAACATTGAAATGCTTCGCGATGATGATTGAAATGCTCGTTCAAAGTTCATTCATCTCTTCCATAGAATGTTATGTTTGGGATGACAGACTCTATGGCCGTGGGAGTGATCTCGGGAATTAACATCGGGAAGATTCGCAAGTGCGCACGTAGATGAGATGTCAACACACGGGCCCCGGCTTTTCAAAAATCCATCAACGATATCCTCTGAGAGCAATTCGTGAATGCGGTGTGTATCCATTCAAGCGTCCCGACAATTTGGAATTGATTGGAATGAAAGTGCCCACTGAAACAAGGACGAGTTGGAAGAAACAGCGAGCGTCGATATCTTCATATGAAGAGATGGACGGGCATCATCGCTACGAATCTTTGTGAAAGTGAAGGGATTTGATAATGATGGGTTCAAAGTTGCAATACCACTCACCTAGTTCGCCTCTCACTATTTTGGTAAAGTCTATAATTAGGAAAAGTGACGAGCCCCAAACGATCGCACCATAAGCTCGTGGCTCGCGACTAAAACAGGAGGGGGGTTTCCGCCTATGATTGGCATAGTAATCGGGGTCACATAATACCATAGACGTTCCCCGTACTTATGCTGCTTTAAGGGATGCAGGATTACACGGCGAGTCCAAAATGCCAACCTGATAATGTTGGATAATCGAGTCAAAGGGCGGTATGCCTTGCGCAGGAGTAGCCCATTGCGGCACATATAGCTTACTAAAGGGAAATATCTTGTAGAGTTTCGCGTTGTATCGCCGGCGTTGAGCAGCGAGGGAGGTGGAGGGTACAAGCAAGGAAGGTGCTACATACACTGTGGAGGTATCTCACACCTTGGATTTACTGAAGGGCTCCCACACTCTTACAACAACACATCCATACCTAAATCAATCTACCTCTTTTTGAGGGTATTCGCCAAATCAGCCTTGTAGCCGTCAGGAGTTATTTACCTGCTGCTAGATAGGCACCCATGTCGTTACGGTAAAACTCCGATTTCAAGAGCCAGAATTATCAGGCTGTCCATTTCGAGCCGATAAGGTTCGTAGAATGACCATAGTCAGGTTGGAATCAAGCCCCGTGGTAGTCGTGTGAACCGCAAGGACAGAATATTTCAATCTCCAGTTAGTATATGTGAGAGTGGAGGCTTAGGCTTGGTCTACTATGGTCCATGAAAGGAAGAGTACGCTAATACTTGTCAACTAGCATCCCATGCGACTGTTTGACGGGAACAACGCCGATGCATTGGCGCGGACCTTGAGCCCGGAGACGCTCGAAACCCATGTCTCAGGTAGTTTCCACACTCATCCTTCAACCGGCTGTATGCATCCTTTTCTCGTGTCTTCTCTGCACGTAAGGGCCGCGTTGGGTCCTACCGCTACGGAAGTGAACAACTAAAGTCAACGCAAACTTGGTGCGAATGTACGAGACCCGCGACCCAATCGAATTCGGGAAAACGTCATCTCCATATCGAAGATAACATCTGGCCTTGGGGGAGCGGCCTTTGCGTTTTTCGTGTTGCTGGACATCAAGATTAAAATGGTCCGTCGTAGCATGTGTTTACGGCCTCGGCACTTGGGTCTTTCCCTTTTGAAGAAGGGAATTAGCGAAACGTGCGATAGTTAATAAGATATTAAAAAAACAGGACACCTGCGTCGGGATGAAAAACGAATTTAACGGTACGGTGCTTAAATGTATGATAAGTGGTCTTGAAAGGAAATAACGAGCGGGCTCTCATGAGGCAGATTGGCGCATGGAGTAACTATCTGCGACTGATTATGAAGTTTTTTTTTTTTTTTTTTTTTTTTTTTTTTTCGTATATGATTATCCAACGAGAAGGACGGCCGGCATTCTTCGGCATTTCAGACTTTAAGAAATACTAGCTCAAGGGACCAATAACTCGACACCGCTATTTATTCATACTGGTAACTCCGTGGGCACGTAGTGTGTCATTTCTAGGCAGAAATATCCGAAGCTGCCTGGAAGAGCTATTCTATCATATGTGCCAGCAATCGTAAAGTAAATCAAGGAAACCCCTCTCCCTGGCTTTGAGAGAGTCCAGTCACAGGCTTATAATTTTCTTGACACTAGAGCTTGTTAGATGTACGAATCTTCTACGTTGATAATACCATGTAGATAGTCATTGCTAATGGCCACAGCTTCCCACTTAGGAGCTTGAGAGTATCGTTTACAAAACATTTCTCACGATTCGTTACACACCCAGCACGTCGAGATCATCCTCGGCAAAAAAAGGGCATGACAAAAAGGGCATGACCGATGAGTCCGAGATTCTCATAGACAAGACCGTACTCTCTGTGCGAGAAGCTCATCAAGAGCGACACAGCACGACAAGTGGGAAAATATCGTAAGACGAGTTTCCATGTGCGTGAAATTCCAAAGCACTCCGAAAAGCACAAAGGCAGCATCGTTACTTCAGCTCTCAAGTAACACCTCGACCGCTTTTTGAATAATAGCACTGACACGAATGTGTTAACTAAGAGCAGTGCACACTAAAAGGGGTTTCGCGTCAAAAGGTAATCCGAGTAGCTTCGCAGGCACGAACCATCTGATATAACTATTGCCCTAAACCATACCTAAAGCAATTCCTAATCTACTATTCTCCCTGTAACAGATGCCTTGCGTAAACACCTTGTCAAGTTACGCAGATCCCCCATTAACGCCAACGAGACTGAAAAACTCATCTCTCATCTTCTTTCTCTCAAAGCACCCCAAGACGCAATGGGTAATAGTTGTCGCCGTCACCTTTTCGACCCCACGCATAACCATACATAAATGGCTAGATTCCATCACGACGGCCACTCCTCGGGGTTCAAGCACCTCCATGATAGCATTCGCAACTTGATTCGTAAGTCGCTCTTGTACTTGCAGTCGTCGACTGAACATTTCCGCGATACGTGGTAGCTTTGAAATACCAATGACGTTGTTCTTGGGGATATAGCCTATGTGCATCTTGAAAAAAGTCAGAACCAGCAGGTAGATTTGTGTCAGGCCCCTTACCTTTCCGGTGAACGGTACCATGTGGTGCTCACACAAGCTGAAAATCTCAATGTCTTTCACGACCACCATCTCATTGTGACCTTCGTGGAAGATAGCATTGTTGACGATCTCATAGATGTTTTGTTGGTAGCCTTTGGTAAAGAAGAGCATCGCCTTGGCATATCGCGCCGGTGTATTGAGAATGCCTTCCCTTTCAGGATCTTCCCCTATGCATTCGAGGATAGTTGATACGGCCCGTCGTAGCTTCTCGAGTCGTAAACTAGCTTGCTTCGGGCTTTCTACTTGCCGCTCTCGTGTGCCCTGACCTGCGTAATCCGATTAGCTCATCAAGGAGCCGCGAACTGTCAAAGTTCAAATACCTGGATGACTGAGACCATCAAACTCTATGACGATGCCAGACGGCTTGGGACCTCTGAGCTCCTGCCCGTCAATTTCCTCGTTGTATGTCTCACCTGTGAGATCTGGAGTACTCTTGCTCAACGTGTTAATAGGGGTTTCATGCTTGATAGATGAGTATGGATTCATATCTACCTCAGGCGCTCTTTCAATGCTGGTACGCCTCATTTTCCTTTTCTTGCTTTTCCTTGCCTTGTGTTTGGCAAGATCCTTTCGGAGCTTGACGTCGTCATCAGAATCGTCGACTGGTGAGAGTTTAGAAGACGACCGAGTAGAAGTTTTCACGGTGGAGTTACGCTTGTATTTCTTTTCCGCGAATGGAGCCATAATGTAATCTTCCAAAGGCAGGTCGCTCAAGGAGTAGATGATGCAGGTGAATTTTCATAAGTATTAGGACCTGGTAGTTGCTCATGGAAAGAATCCAATGGCTTTATATATACTGTTCATAAGGCTAATAGAATCGGGTCGCCTAGGCTAGTTAGAACAAGCGAGATTGAGTAGTAAGCACATAGTCGGCTGTAAAATGGTACGTGATGCTTCACCTACCTCCTCATTCACCGGCTAGTAGCGAGACTCCCGTCCATGGTGATCATAACAAACAATTAACAGGCCGGGAAACAGGTTTTTATTTGTTTCTTGCTATCCGGTAGTATTCCGGAAGGAAACGCCCTGTTATACAACTGTTTGCTGAAAAGCGTCTGCACGCTTCAAGATAAGTAGTTAATTGCTTCATGGATTGTCTTGGATGACAAGAGCATTCCAGGCGAACCCACGAATGTAGTTCACCGATCAAGCCGATGAGTAGATGTTAGGTAGAGAAAGGGTAGGAAATGAGCGAAAGACACCTGGGAGTCCTGATTGCACCAATGTCGCGCCGTTGTTCCAGGATTCCAATATAGCTCGGCCGAGCAAGACTGTGAAGCTTTTATGATCTGAAATTGACTTGACGTATGGCGTGATCTTCCATCGCATGTTGACAGTGGTAATTAGTTTAATTATTTACACTCACAATCTCAAGAGGAGACTACATGAGTCACCTTCAGTTTGCAGCCCGAAGCTACCGTGTTGCTAGGTTGCTTTACTTCCTGCACCTCGCCTACAGATTGATACTACGAAGATACCAGCGGAGGGACTCCAAGTTTGGGTAGAGATAGCACAACATAAGCAATCACTGGGATGACAGACAGCCTTCCAATAAAAAGGCGTGCCCAACGCCACCTGTCATGTCAAAGATTCCACCATACATTGACTGTTACTCAAATTACGGGGTTTTCGCATTTTGCACTACCTCCCCTACCTCCCCTGGCGATAATAGCCGAATCCTACGCCCGATTAATGTTTATGATACCAGATACATTGCGCCGCGTATTACTGTTCGCGTATCCAGATACCGAAGAACTTTAACGCCATCTGGAATGCTGCAAGTTCCAATCACAATAAATTGGAAGTAAGAGCCGAGTGGCAACTCTTTGCAACATTTACCTGCATTTAGGTAATTATCTTAGTTTTATTTCCTGACATGGCCACTCTCGATTTCCTCAAGAAAGCCCTTAGGGAAAAGGTCGCGACGACATCGTCCCCCAAACAACCGCTATCCGATGCTCAGTACAATGCCGGTTTTGATATCATAGTGAAAGGCTCAGAACGGGCAACCTACGAAGATTTCATTGTCCCCGAGTTAACGCACCTGCTCACGCCACTCTTTGACTCGCGCACCCACATCTCGGTGCTAGAGATCGGACCCGGCCCGAAGAGCATCCTTGAACATCTACCCAGCCGCATGAGGTGGAAGATCAAGACGTACGATGCATTTGAACCGAATATCTTTCATGCTACAAGTTTGGAAGAGAGTCTCTATCCTTCCGCGGAGGTGGAACGTCCGCTACCATGTCTGGAAAACCTACCCAAGATATATCGTGATTCGTTCACCTTGGACCACTCAGATCGTGGTGCCGTTACTGGTATGAGCGATACCAGAGGATACGATGTTGTTCTCTTTTGCCACAGTATGTACGGCATGAGTCCCAAGCCCAAGTTCATTGAACGGGCGTTACAGCTGCTTGACGGACGCCTACGGGACGGTATGGTCGTGGTGTTTCATCGCGATGACACTCTACACCTTCCGGGCCTGGTGTGTCACCGAACTTCTTCATTCCCAGACGGAGTCATCAGCGTGATGAGTGACGATCAGTCAGTGGGGTGCTTTGCTGCTTTCGTTGCTGGGTGTACCATGCAAGACGCGGACGTGGATAAGGCTGTTCGGAATGAGTGGCGCAAGTTGTGCCGCGACTCGGCCCGTTACGATCAAACGCATACGGGCCATCTCTTATTCAGCTCTCCTAACGTCATGATGGCCTTTACTCGACATGCAACCACGTTGGGAGAGTTGACTACACATGTACCCCTGGCGAGAGAGGGCAAGCCAATTAAAAACCGAGAGTCTTGTCATCGTCACCCAGCCGCAATTGTTAGACCGACGGAGATCCGGCATGTCCAACGCTGTGTACGATGGGCTCTAGAGCATGAGGTTAGCCTTACCGTTCTCGGTGGTAGCCACAGTAGCCAATGTATTCAGCCCGGCGTCGTATCTATCGATATGAGCTCCTTCAACCAAGTGCACGTTGTTAAGGGCCGGGAGGATAAAGGTACGACTTGGAGTTCCGACTCCTTGGTTGTTGCCGAGGGCGGCTGCGTGACCGGAGACATAATCAGCAAGTCCATGGCGGCGGGCTTGACGGTACCCCTAGGTGCTCGCCCAAGCGTAGGTGCAGGGTTGTGGCTACAAGGTGGCATCGGGCACCTTGCAAGGCTACATGGACTGGCTTGTGATGCCATCATAGGGGCGGTGATAGTCAGCGTCGACTCCGGCCAGCTCCTTTGCGTTGGACATGTTCCAAGCCAGCACCAGCCGGCCGGCTCTGAGCGACCCGAAAACGAAGCTGATCTGTTATGGGCGATGAAAGGCGCCGGTACCAACTTTGGCATCGTTATCAGCGTAACTTTCAAGGCCTACGCAGCCCCGACCTTCCTAGTTCGAAACTGGGTCTTCCCCTTAAGCGATCGTCTTGGGATGCGGCGCAAGCTGATCGACTTTGATAAGCTCGTTGCCAGAAAGCTTCCCCGCAACTGTTCTGCAGACGCATATCTCTACTGGGACGCCGGCCAGCTGCATCTTGGTGTGACCATGTTCGAACCCTCCATAGCTAAGCTTACCTCGGAGACATCTACGCCGGCGCCTGCTTTCGTGACTGCGATCCTGGGGACGGAGGACAGCTTCAAGATCGTCGATTGTGTTGGTCTATTTGACGCAGAAATGTACGTCTCCGGGATGCACGGCGGGCACGGCGGCGGCAAGACCTCCTCGTTCAAGCGTTGTTTATTTTTGAATGATATGGGATCTGCAGGAATTGCCGACGCCTTGGTACGCGCCGTCGAGACTCGTCCGTCGCATCTTTGCTACCTCCACCTGCTGCATGGTGGCGGGGCAGCAGCAGACATTGCGGCCGATGCCACTGCTTTCGGCTGTCGAGACTGGAGTCTTGCCTGTGTGATAACGGGAGTCTGGCCACGCGATCAAGATGGAACCGAACCCGCTCGAGCTGCCATGCGATGGGTTTACGACGTCGTGAGAGACCTCTTGCCTCTGTGTAGCGGAGCCTATGGCGCAGACCTCGGACCAGACCCCCGAGATGCCGCTCTTGCTTCCAAGGCATTTGGACAGAACATGCCGCGCCTTGCTCGTCTCAAACGTGAACTAGACCCGTCTCATGTGCTGGCTTATGCTTGCCCTATCTCGAAAGCGCCGAGGGACCCTAAGCTTATCCTCCTTGTGACGGGTGAAATATGTGCGGGCAAGGACTACTGCGCCAATGTCTGGGTCTCTGTGTTCGTCAACGCCGGCCTTACAGCACGTGTAGTCAGCATTAGTGACGCGACGAAAAGAGAATACGCGGCGGCAACCGGTGCCGATTTGGAGCGCATACTTCTAGATCGTGCATATAAGGAACAACACAGGCCAGCGTTGACGGGATTTTTCCTCGAACAAGTACGTCAGCGACCTCGTCTACGAGAGGAGCATTTTCTAGATGTGGTACATAGCGCTGGTGATTTGGATGTGCTGTTGATCAGCGGGATGAGGGAGGAAGCGCCCGTCCCAACCTTGTCGCATCTGGTGCCGGAGAGCAGGTTACTCGAGCTTCGCGTCGAAACTAGCCAGGATATGCGATTAGCTCGTGGAGATAGCCAAGACAATAAGGAAAGCCCCGACAATGTCGACACTGGCGACAAGGATGATAATACACCCTTGACGACCCTAAACTACCGCCCGAATTTCATATTCAACAACAACACGGCCGGAAACGAGGCAATAGAGAAGTTTGCCGAAAGCTACCTGCTTCCATTTTTCCACCGGGATCTCCAACGATTGGCCGATATGATACGACCTGTGTCTAACTTCCCCCGCCAAGGAATCAAGTTCCGTCATGTGCTCGATATCTCCCAGCAGCCTGGCGGCCTAGCCCTTTGCGCCTCTCTGTTCAGAAAGCACTTCGCTGGAAATTGGGCCAGTATCGCTGCAGTTGTGAGTTGTGAGGCTGGCGGCTTTGTCTTCGCGTCAGCGCTGGCCGCGCAGGTCAACTTACCATTGGCGTTAATCCGCGAGGCCGGGAAGCTTCCCCCGCCTACAATTTCCGTCGCCAAGTCCACGTCGCATATCTCATCGCTAGGAGCCAAGTCAATCGAGAAAAGAATTGAGATGGAGCGAGATGTGATCTCAGGAGGCGCATCAGTGGTTGTGGTGGATGATGTCTTTGCCACGGGAAAAACGCTCTGTGCGGTCCTGGAACTATTACGCGAGGCTGAAATTAATGCCGAGAATGTCACCGTAATGACTGTAGCTGAGTTTCCTGTCCATCGTGGTCGGGAAGAGTTGCGCAAGCGTGGTTTCGGCAGGGTTAACATTCAGAGCCTCTTAGTCTATGACGGCGTCTAGAAAAGGGTGTAGTTTTGAATAGGGAGTTGGGTTGGGGTATCCTTAGTATTCTAGTAGTCACAGGACTCTGGGAAACTCGATCAATTTAGTAAAGCCATGGCTAGAAGTTTGATGTGATGCAAATGGCAAAATAGGTGACCGGCGATAATGCATGTAGCACACGAGTAATCGATACCACTTGAGAGTTATATATACGACGAATTCGAACGCTCTTCTTTCCATCATCCAATGCCCAGTCATATTCCGTAGAAAGAGACTTAACAAGTAACCACGGCGGGACCGGGGTTCGTGTAGCTGGTCGGGACGGGCCAGTAAAGTTGGAACAGGATGCCAGGGTCAGTAGACTAAGGGAAATTAGAACTTTCTCTTCGAAATGCATGTCTCTGGAGTGGTAATACCTTGTAAGCACCAGGCAGTGCTACTCCAGAGAAGGTCTTGGACCCTCCGCCGGAAACGTGCAGTTGGGCACATCCTTGATAGAACTATCAATCTGTCAGCGGCCACATGTTTCTTTGAGTGGAGGTTATCCGCCTTACCTGAGCACCGCCTACGGTACCCGCGCTGTGAAGTGCGATATGTTCGACACGCAGCAGATAGTATCCCTCGGCAAGACACGTGGGTATCTCCACTGATACCTCCTTGAGCCCAGACGACGGCCAGGTGATATTGTCCTTGTTGAAAGTAGGACCGTCTTGGTAAATCTTAAACCAAACGTCGCCCTCGCCGGTGAAGGTCTCGGCGGTCTGTCCGTCGGGCGCCTTCGCCATGTAAAAGGCCAAAGGACCGGGGTGCTGGATTCCTCCGTCGACGCGGAAGCCCACCTTGTCGCCCGCCTTTACCGCCATGGTCGTAGCCCCGTTGGAGCCTGGTACTAGTTCATAGCAGCGAATCTGCGTGTCTTGGACGTCGGTAACGGGGCTGTGCGAGTTGAAGTTGGTAGTTTTCCTAACGTACGACCAATCCGCCTCTGTAACGCTGTTGTAGACCAGCCCCGGGAACGTATCTTGTGAGATGTTAGCGATGAACGAAGAGTAGGGAGAAACGGGATGAGCATACAGTGGGCCTGAGCAGCACCGATCAGGGCGAGGACGGCCACGGTCTTCATTTTGATGTAGAATAAAAAATGAGACGGTGATGTAGGAAGGTTCGATGCGTGCTGCAGTTCTTCACAGAAGAAGCAGTCGCTCGGATACGGATTTGCTGCCCCTTATATAGACATCCGTAACCCATCATTTGCCCTTTTCTCTCAATATGTGGCCCACTCGGGTTTGCGGTCAGCTCTGGTCATGCCGCTCAGGGGCGACGGCAGCTATGGGTTGCGTTCCGCTGGGTTAGTTCTGAAAAGCAACGAATCATGACACGAGATGGACGGGATGGCTCGGGATAGTAGGAATAACACCAACAGTTCGTCCAAGAGAAATGGTGGAATTGGCATCTTGTGGTGTTAAGACGACGCGTACGTCGGCTCAAAGCTCCCACGCCCCTGTCTGTCTGTCTCGTTTCTTGGCTGGGAGATGGTCATGTTCCATCTATGCCTACATAAATTTCGGTAAAGTCCGTCATAGACATAGCTGAAGACCCTGTTTCCCTTCAGCTCGAAGCTGAAATGTATACTATTAGGCATTTCAAAACACAATTGTTAATCTGATTCTTTCATATTAATTTAGGGCTAGCTAATCGAAGATCGATCCACTCATTGTATATCTTACCTTGAAGCCTCATTTTCCCCTTGACGATCCTGTCAGAGAGGTAAATTAACAGTTCGCGATCCATTGGGGACAAGCTAATGCTCGGGTGACATGGGCAGTCGAACGGAGAGTGTCGTACCGGCAGTGCCCAAAGGGATGGTTCATGGTAACCTCACTTTTGCCCATTTAGGAAATAGCGGGAGGTGAACTGGTAGTCAGATAAGGTAGGTGGTAACCCCTAAAATTCCAAGGTTTAGCTGCCATCACATGAAAAAAAAGTTCAGGTGATAGTGAGACATATGCGCGCTTATAAGCTCAAAAAATTCTATTCTTTTGCAGGCGACGCTGTTGCACTCAGGTGTGGTATTGCGATATGGCACCGCACATTGATAGAAGATTTGTCTAAAGTCTCGCGACGACAAACTGGAGCGTGATACATTTCCCATGCGCTTTTAACCACAGTTGCATACGTGTAATCGAAAGCTCGAAGCGAGGCGGTCCATATCTTGATAGAAATGTCAGATTAAATGTTTCATGATGGAAAAAATTAGTGAGGGGAAGACACGATGACCCGAGTAGAGTAGCTAGAGGTCGGCGCCGTAGGCATAGGACTGGATTCATAGAATGCGCGCTTCCTTGAGCGAATGCGCGCTACGAGAGATTCGAAAGCCATTATCAAGCCATGCCGCAAGGTATGAATATGAATATGAATGCAAAGATATTCCGTACAGTGGCACCGCGTCATCGCGTGTAGGATTTCGTGCCACTGCCCAACGCGGATGTGGCTTAGCCAGGTCACGTGTATGATGCTCATATTGACACAATAATTTTCATGCTGAATCAACAAGAGGTCCAATCAGTTCGGCCGTTCGCGTCTGTCGTGTAATCCTCCCCGCCCATGCTTCAAGTCCGACCGCTCGAGCAGGTCCATCAGGTTGACATAAATATAAGCCGGCAGCCGACATTAAAGAACAATGACAATGGCTGGACCACTCTACCATAGCAGCGAAAACTGCATACCACTTCTAATCCTTGATTCATACGCCAATTCCTGAAAATTGGCACGAGACCTTCTGAGAGTTAAAAAAGCCAACCGACAGATGCTACAGACTATTGTGGGTGCAACTGCCAATACCGAGACTCAAATTCGAGATAAGATGGACCACTGGCCAGATTACCCCCTTCCTCAGGGGCTGCACGCCATTCCCCCGGCGCTCTTAGACACCAGGTCCGACGCCGAAGTCGACCACGGTCTGCTACACCCCGAACCCGTCTCGGACGACAAGAATGTCTGGTTCTTCTGGCACTCGGGCTACGCCACCATGCATGGGTACACCAAGCACAGCGTGCGTGCCTGGCACCGTCGCTTGTCCAAACGTGGATGGGTCGTCCGCGTGCTCGATCGAGTACCGGGCTCTGCGTCGAACGTAGCCAACTTCCTAGACGTCGCGGATCCCCATACATTTCCCCGGGTTTTCATGGAGGGTACTCTTTCCGGCCGCTACGCGGTACAGCACGTATCGGATCTCGTGCGGTTTCCGCTGCTGCTGCGGTACGGGGGCGTGTATGCCGACGTAGGATTGATGCAGATAGGCGACCTCGACAGGCTATGGCGCGAGACTATTGGCAATCCCGAGTCGCCGTACGAGGTGCTGTCCTATAACATGGGCGGCGTCGAGGAACGCCGGCTGGCCAATTACTTCCTCGTAGCACGACGGAATAATCCAATGTTTGAGCGGTCTCATCGGTTGCTCCTCGCGCTATGGGATGCGGGTGGGGGCAAAACTAGCACGGAAGGGATGCACAGCAGTCCATTGCTGAAGGGTGCGCCCCTGATGACATCGACGTTGTCCTACACTGAAGACGGGAGGACAGTCGGACCTGAAGAGTTGGGGAGGTTGCTGTCGGATTACATCATCCAAGGACAAGCTATAACACTAGTCCTCGGTCTTGTTGACGAGGAAGGTGGCTGGGACGGGCCAAAATATGTCGCCGATCATGTATACGCGCTTGATTACATGGTCGGATCTCAACTTATCAATGAGTTCACGGATTGGGACGGAAAGAGGGCGTTCGACCTCATGTCGCTCCCACTTCCGAAGCTGGGTGAGATAGAAAGCTTAGAGCAAAAACAAGCGAGGAAGATTGTTGAAGCATGTCTGCAGCGGAGCTTCGGGTTCAAATTAGCCCACGGGTTAATCATCAAGGTAATGGGATGCACCCTAGGGTCTCTATGGAGAGAGAACGACGGCTCAGACAACGTGTTCGGAACATACGCGCATTGGTTGCGACACGGAACAATATACTGGACCCAAGACGAGCTTCCGCCGCGGTTGGAGTTCAGGGTCATTAAACCGTTCAAGAGCGGTCCGTTGCTAAGAGAGTTGTAGCTTTATTTGAAATTAGAAGGAAAATAGAACCCTGGATCTCGGTTTATTGTACCCGGTCTGCCGGTAACTCACAGCTCCGAACGAGATATCACCTGCAGATTAAGAGAGCATTGACCGGCACATAGTTCATTGGAAGCCGATACGACTTAGTGATAAAAATAAAATCTATTCTTATGGGAATCATCTCTTGCTTGCCTCTTTTCGACCATCCCCCGACTAGACACCAACGCCATAGTTACCCCCTATACGGAATAATGAATTAATCTTAACCATATGCATCCATGATTATTGGGGGTACGGGGGATTTCCATAATCACCTCCCCATTGCTGATGCCCATAAGGTGGATATCCCCCTTGATGATGCGGTGGCGGCCCTCCATGATGTGGCGGTCCTCCATGATAATGTGGCGGGGGTCCTCCATGATGCGGTGGGTATCCCTCTGGGTGATGCTGCGGTGGTCCTCCGTATTGTGGTGGTCCCCCATATTGTATTGGTCCCCCGTATTGCGACGGCTCTCCGTAACCCTGATCGGGATAACCTTGGGATTGTGAAGGATAGCCTTGGGGCTGGGAAGAATACCCTTGATGTTGGGGAGGTTGTGATGACTGCGATCCGCTATAATACGACGCGGCCTCACCCTGAGGCGCTGCTCCTCCGTACCCTTGTTGAGGGTTAGATTGCTGGCCGTACGATTGATATTGAGCAGCCGATCCACCACCATAGCTAGGGTAGGACGCGAGGCCATCACCCTGCGAAGGGGGCCGATACGCCGTATAACCATACCCCGGACTTGCTGTCGGACGCCCCTGAGACTGGGAAGAAGTCGGGCGAGGCGATGCAAAACCTGAACTTGGACGCTGCTGTCCTCCAGCGCCCATGGCGTCGAGATCTCTTGTAGCGCATTGCGACCAGAGCGAACCGGATGGTCTACCGTGACCAGGCTGCTCCCTGAGACCGCCGTCAAATATACCGCCTCCGTGAGAGTGACCTTTCTGACCTGGTTGAATGTGATTCTTGCCATTTTTAACGGATTCGGAGCCCAAGACGTGGTTGATCTCATGACGTCGTGGGTACTCGTCGGCCCATTTGCGTACCGTGTTAAACATGTCACGCTGAATTTCAACGCGTTCATCACGAAGCGCGGGGTGGTGAAATGCGCGTAGGACATCATTGACCACCTCGTCGACGGGGACACCAGGATTATCCCATGCATAAAGAACACGCCTAATGTAGAATGTCAGCCTTAGGATCTGGGAAGTGTAAGTATCAATACATACGGTACGACGTATTGAAGGATGGTCGCGGCAACTCTGCCGGCGCACGGGTTCAAGACGTTAGTGAAGTGATCCTTGGATAACATAGAGTGCGTTGGATCCGTGCAGTGCGGGTTCTTCCACGGCTCTAGCTGCGAGTTTGCGCTGGCATCAATGACACCAGAAGAACCATCCTTCAGCACCTTTGTAACGGCGTTGATGATGGGCCTCACGAACGGAGCTAGCAATCCCAATACGAACGCAGTCAGGGTTTCGCTGATGTGCTCAAGTAAACTTTCCAGACCAGGAATTTTGGCAATACCCCTGTTAATCGACTTCACAATCTTGTCGCGGAACTGCAATATGGGATAGATCTGCCTCGACACCTTGACGGGGTCGAAACTCTCGCTCATGCCGGGCACCATGTTCGCGTTCGATCGCGTGCCCGAGTAAGATGCCTGCTCGTTCTGTCTCTCTTGATCATCGGCCATCCGCTTCAAGTCGCGAGCTTCAGAAGCCATCCCACCCCCGATACCTGGCAATTGACCAACGAGGGAGATGAAGTCGCTCGCACCGCCACCAAAACTTCCTCCGAATCCGCGGGAGGTGCCACCGCTTCCTGACCTGCTACCCGCCTCGGAGTTCTTGAGGGCGATGTCTAGCTCGTCGACCTCGGACTGCGTGAAGTGATCGTTGGCTTCGCCAAGGACGGAATGTAGGAAATCGACTCCGCCAAAGGTTCCCGTCACGAGAGGAAATACTCGCTTGCCGCGCAGATTGATCTCCGAATTTGATCCGCAGTGGGGGAAGACATCGTGGTAGCCCAGCTCGCGCAGGGCAAGTTCGCAGTAATTGCTGTGGGCGCTGAAGTCTTCCATGCAGTGAAGCGACTGGCCGAGACATCTCAAGGCCTCGCATAGGTCTTCTTCCTTCCCCTTTCCCGACGAACCGTGGCAGTAAAGCCTGCCGTAATGCACGCTGCGCCCGATGCTGAAGCGGAGATAGCCGGCGCTGGTCGCCCAGCTGCCTTGCTCGTTGGCGATGTAATTCTTCATGCCAGTCCGCGTGTCGATCTCGGTTTCGATGGGTGCGACCGGTCCCCGAAGACGTTTGTCAAAGGTCCTAGCATCCACGCCATCAGCATATCCGAGGGGGTTGTCGATGTGCTCTTCCGGTCTGTAAACACCGAGGCGCTCTTCGGTAACTTCGAATTCCTCGGTCGCGTATCCGTTGGCGAGGAAGGAAAGAACCCAGATCAAGATGCGAATTGTAGCCGCGTTGACTCCCTTCAAGCTACCCACGTCGACGGCTTGAGAGTAGTCGCGAAGCCAATTCCCAAAGTACGTGCGCTGCACCATCAAGGTAGTCCATTTCTTGCCGTGCAAGAAAGCAATGGTCTTCAGCATATCCTCGATGTCTCCATGGCGCCAATTGTGTCCTTCGACTTGCGCAATGGAAGGAATGTTACCGGCACCGAAAGCTGCAGCCTTATGGGGCATCACCACTAGGATCATGACGGCGATCAGCAGCAAGCTGCCGGGACCAAAGCGAGAGGAGGCCATCGTGTATACCTGGCCCGGCGATACACCCTCTCAGTTGTAGCAGGTTATAGATGCAACCTACTATCTTCTCCTATTTTCCGCCCGCTCCGTTAAGGAATTTTGTACCTAAAGATGATGCGATGAATGAAAATTTCCGAGGGAGCTCACCGGATGGCGGGGTATGGAGTTACGTAAGAATTTAGTACCTCCACCAACAAAACAGCTTGACGCTATACAGGTTTGAAGAGGTGGGAACTTGGAAATCAATCCAAGGAAATTTCAAGAATCAAGAATTGGCACAGTTGAAATAGGTGAAAATGCATAATAATGCTAATATTTTGATGTTATTGCTCGTAACTTAGGTGTCTACCTAAAGTATTGCTGCGCCGTAATCGTCATCAGCGGCAAGACAAGCTCCCTCACTTACGCTAGCAGCTAGCAAGTTTAGGGGACTACAAGAGCTGAAAGCTAAGGTTCGTGCTTGGCAACGGCAACATCAACATCAACATCCATATGCTATTAACGAGTTAACTCTTTTATTATCCAATCAAAACTGTCCTCGGGGTTGCCCAACAGGTTGTTCGCCGCGTAGATTACGCCACTACTGCCATGCGCAGGGTACCAGCCACACAATGAAGTCATCTGGTGTTCAAAAATTCATACCCGCAGCGGTCAAGGCTTCGGCTACCGGCACACGAATACCTAGGTATTTTAGGACCTAGAACAATCCCCTTACCTAAAAGAGTCATAGATGCATGAAGATGCAGATGCAGCCTCAAAGACCACAATTCGGCTTGGATTTATGTTGAACAGCCAGCCTTTCGAGTTCTCGACGTAGATATGAATGGCTAGGGGAAGAAGGAGGAACGTTCAAGAACATATCATCGATCCAAGTGACTACCCCCCCTTTTACTTATATTGCTCGAAGTCATGGCCTTTCGTTCCAAAACCATCTGACCACCAAATCGAAACACGAAGAATCGTCGACATATTAGTAAGATCTTAGATTCGTCACCACATGGGATCTATTCGTGGAATACAGATGTCCACGTTTTGAACCCGATGACTAACGGCGTGGGGGACGGTAAAGAAGATAGCTCTGACGAGAGACGAGTGGGACTACACCTTCGAATTATATATCTCGCCCCCTTTAATCCAAGTTCAGCAGCATGACCAGAGAGTAATCGAGAAGACCCGAGTAAGAGTCTCATGAATGCCTATCTACCTAGGTAATCTACATGAATGCCTATCTAATCTACACACATATAATATACGCCGACGTTGCATTTTCGCAGTCGACGTTTACAAAGGCGAGCTATATACATAGGCTGATAGGCAACTAAGCGACGGACAATCTTCATGGCGGTTCGAAATATGAACCGGCTTTTACTTTGATATCTCCTTTCGGTTCTCCTTACCCGGCAATTGCCATGATGACCCTCGACGGGTGTGCAAAAACAAAGTGGCTTAATGCATTATACGGCTCTTGACATCTCAGCTTGAATTGAATCAGCCCTAGATGTGTCTAGAACCTCTGCGGGTGTAGATAGGCTATTGAAATGCCGGTATGAATATAATTCCCGGCAAAACGTTACCTTGCCCCTGAATTGGCAAACGTAGGTACGTTCCAGATCCTGCAGGTAACGCGTCTAGATTACGCGTGGTGGCAATTTTCTCAGTCGGCTACTCTCGTTAGCTAAAAGCGATACGGCTATCCAGATCCAGTCGGAATAGGCGTCAAGCTCGGCGGATTGCTGCTTTGCAGTAGTATCGCATAGCCTGTCAATGAACCCGAATCGAGTAGGCGGTCCCAATCAACCTATGCCTACCTAAATTACTTCGTAGATTGCCACGCAAGTAATTGGGGTGCTGATTCGCATATATCCTCAGTGTACCGAATTCACGCGATACGCTGCTAAAAAGATAGGATTGAATGCCAAGTAGACGCATGCTGCAAAGGGAAAGGGGGCGCACATAGTAGCACAATTCGAGTCAGGCTGGCACAAGTGAAACAAACCCCAATATTGCAATTAATATAGAAATCAGTTCGGTGCGAAGTTCAGGACCAGGACATTGCAAAAGCATTATCGCTGCTGACCGATGGTTGATGCCTATCATAAGGTACCTACCTGGTAGGTACCTTGCAGCTCCCATCCTTTCGCTCAATAAATTAAATCCTCGGTGAGATGTTAGCGACGTCGCACCGGGTCACGCCGGACTCGTACTCAGTGCAGGGAGTCGTATAACAGTCCAGTTGCTGATAGGCTAGCTCGATTGTCCGCCAGTCTGTCGGTACCTCGACGAGGCTGAGTTTGCGGGGAAGCACTACCTATTGGGTCTCATAAATCCCCAACCACATGTGTGTCACATCAAATCAAAAGGGCGGGAATATGACACGCAATTTGGTCCGAGGGGTACATCCGAACCGTGGCATTGGGACCGTGTCAGCCGAGAGGCGGGACGCCTCATTTGCATATCCCATATCCCAAGCTAGGCTGCCTTGTATGATAATGACATCGACCGGAGCCGTCCGGCGGTTCTCGCAGGAGCCGAGGAGCAAGGAGGAAAAGGCAAAGCCCTCACCGAGGTACTACGTTTACCTTGGCTGTATGGCTTTGACGTCGTGGCTAATAGAACCTCCCTGCGTCATGATCCCGACATAGTGGTGTTAGTCACACGCTGAGGTAACGTCGGTGGTGGGAAGAGTTGTATCGTACCATGTACCATCATCTCATTCGGAAATATCACACCGCGGGTCGGCCCTTGCATCACTAGTCTGCCCCGTTTCTTCTAGAATAGCAATGCCTAGCAATTATCCCTCGTTTTCTAAGCAAGCTTACCATACGCAGTGCTCATGTATCCACCAGTCGGGGAGATAGCCCTATAAGGCTACCATGCCTGACAGCTTGATCAGACCCGCCATTCCGGGAGACATGGGGGTTGAGGTGGGTGATCCTTCTGTTGTGTAAAGTCTATTCACCGCTTCGGGGCGAAGCTCCATCCCTTGCATGTAGGATGATATGATGGTGTTGAGACGATGGAGGGTTTGATAATACAGCGTAGCCTACGCGAGACGCCGACGATCACACGTGAAATGACCGATGACAAAGATGTGATGGCGCCAAAGGATAAACATTATATAATACGAAGACAGTAGAGGGAGTGCTGGCCTGCCGTGATCGGCGAGTGTACGCACTAATGAATGACATGTTACTGTCATGTTACCAGTGAACAACAGCGTATCACAACCGCCTTGCTCAAGGGGTGGTGCTGGAATCCTTCGAACAAGATGTACTGATCCTGTTGGCTTGTATACGACAGAGGGAGAGCTGCCTACGACAGAAAGAGAGCATGTGGGAGGACAGAGTATGCCTAGTTCATGCCTAGTTTCGTAACAGTAGCCATCTTGAACGAGCATAGAGCATACGAGGAATGGAAACGCGTTTCTCGGTCAGCCATGACTGAAACCTGGGTAAGACAATTAGGCAAGCAAAAACGATATTACGAAAAGGGACTTATGATTCACAAGAGGCTCTTAAACGGGCGGACGTTACATTGGCTAGACGAACCAGTCTAGTCCACGCAAAAGTCCCACAACCCACAGCCCACAGCCCTATAAGGCGAATACTGCATGTGCTGACATTACCGCTGTTGCTCGCCGGGCTGGGAATGCGGTGTGTGTTCATCCTCGTGACGTGATCTAGGTACACGGAATGTCGTCAGCACCTTCTGTCTGGCGGGCGGCGCTGCCGTTTCTATCTTCGTACTCTGCCGGGAAGAGTTGGTTCGCGCCGAGATGGAAGTTGAAGTAAGTCAGCCTTCGAAAGGAACCCCTAAGTAAGGCAGAACTCCAGAAGGTACGTAGCACAAGCTAACTTGGCGGCGGCAGTGATCATCTAGGCGGTGCACTCGAGAATCCAAGATGACAACTATTGACCGAAGAAGGATGCTCCAAGTCGGAGGCATATATGAATGGGTTGGAGAATCACTCGATTCAGATAAACATTTGACCAGAACAGACACTTTCCCAACATCAATCTACTCTCTATCTAGACACTTGTCTTGTGCTTAATCGCAAAATCACTTGATCAAATATTTGAACACTTGCCCAAACCTTCATCCGCGACGGAATACTTGTTTCTTGCTTCTCGTAAAGCTATCACACAGACCAGGGAATTCCTGATAAAATGTCCCCTCTTACGCTTTGGAGAGACATCTCGCCTCTCGGCCAGCCACTTCGGTCGCCAACTAGGGGATCTTCGCACATTCTGGTAGTCGGTGGCGGTGTTACTGGACTGATATCGTAAGTTAACATGAAAGGAGACTCGTCCTTCGAGGCATAGACCGAAATCGTAGAACAAATATTAACTCGGGGTTTCTCAAGGTCATGGGTTCTCTTGGATCGGGGCTACCGCGTCACTATCGTTAGTAGTGCGTGGGCCAACGACGAGCAACGTTTAACATCTCAGATTGCCGGTGCACTCTGGGAGTTTCCGCCGGCTGTCTGCGGCCAGCACACAGACAAGATTTCTCTTGCACATTCCAAGCACTGGTCGATGACGTCGTATCACATTTGGGATGGTATTGCGTCCATCCCGTCCCTTAGCGAGGCGTCGGGCGTACGCATGATGCCATCTGACTTCTTCTTCCCCGAGCCGGTAGACAGCGATAAGGCTCAACTATCCAAGATGACTGAGATCATGGCTAGCGGCGTCAGAGGCTTCTACCGGGGAGCTGACATAATTGACGAGAGAAGGGTTGACTTATCGTATGGTGCCGTCGACGCGTATGAGTTACTGGCTCCGATCATCGACACCGATAAAGCTATGGGGTGGCTAATGGAGCTCGTCGAGAGCAAGGGAGCAAACCTCGTCACAGAGACTATCAACGACGACCTCGTCGAGATTGAGGACTCGTTGCTGGCTCGATTTGGAGCCGACGTCATCGTCAACGCCACCGGTCTGCAGGGACAGGTTCTTGCTGGCGACGAGAGCGTCTACCCGATCCGGGGCGGGCTTATTCGAGTCATCAACGATGGGTCAGACTTCCCGAAAGTCGACGCGGCTCTGACTATTACGGCAGACGCAGCCGGCTCTTCCAACGAGATCATCTTCCTGGTACCCAGAAATGATAATATTCTGCGTAAGTCGTCTCACTATGATTATCCCCCGCCTTTTCCTTCTTCCTGTCTCGGCTTTCCTCTTTCGTGTGAGCCGATTACATAATGAATATTCCGTACGCCAAATGGTTATAAAGTGCGAGAAGACACACGAGTTGAAGACGATTGCACTCGGGATTCTTTTCCAAAAAAAAAAAAAAAAAAACGAATTGAGAAGTTGGAGTTGCTGACTCCTTAATTGGCAGTGATTGGCGGCATTACCGAGCCGCACGAGTGGAATCTAGACCTTACAATGGATTCTCCCATCATCCGCAGAATGCGAGAAAGATGCGAAAAATTCTTACCGGGTTTGGAGAACGCTCGCGTCGACCCCGAATATCCGTTTGCTCAAGGCCTACGTCCCTTCAGGGGCCAGAATGTAAGAGTTGAGCGCGAGCTCCGAAGAACGGGAAGCCGCATCGTTCACTCCTACGGACACGGAGGTGCTGGGTGGAGCTTGTCTTTTGGTTGCGCTCAAGATGTTGCGATGCTTGTGGAGGAATCCCTAGATGGTATCGCTGCCAGACCAATGAGCGAGACGGTGTTCGAGCGGAAAGCGGCGGGGTTCCGAAAACCCCAGGCGGAACGTTACTAGGAAGGTTTCACTTGATTTTCCAGTTCGGCTACTTCTGACATTCTTTTTTTTCCTTTCCATACCAGTTTCTATGAGGCGTTGGGAACACGGAGAAAACTGGCATAGCTCGGCGTACACTCGATAGACGGCGGAATCCTTTGTTCTGTTTCGTCCATTTGTCAGCAGGGATGCATGAGCATCATGACTGGATCTTACGGCACAGGTATACAAGACAGGCTTTAGAATACCAACACACATTGCCAAACAGATTTGGTCTAGCGATCTAGCGGTGACCGTATATAGAACACAGATTGTCTGACCACCACTTTAGAGAAGACAAGATGGGGGTTGAGGGAAGCTTACAGCGAACGTGACTAATGGGCATGGGGGTGCAGTTGATAATAACGGTGCATTATTATTACACAAGTGTAATGTGGTAGCACGGGTAGGGCTGATATCCTGTTGATACCCGTGCCGAATCGGCGTAGAGGAGGTGGAAATGCAGAGAGCGGCGGCTGGGCGCGGCTGGGCGGCGATGGTACCTACCGGCCGGCCGATACGATGAGCACAGTACCTGCATACCTAATTAGGCACACGCGAAGATCTTCTTGCAGACCATTCTGGGGAGAAGCAATTGAAGATGACGCGTGTCTAGTCAGTACACAGACATCCGAAGTATCCTTCTGGTCCACGGGTCCTGTACGAGTCAAAGCAGCGAACACTTGTACTTTTCAACATATATTAAACACCCACGTGTGGTTGGTAGTGTGTAGTCCTGGAAAGCCTGGGGGAGGACTGGGGGAGGACTCGGGAATGAAGATAGTGAACGGTTCCAGTTGCGATATTCTAGGGCGCGCCGCAGCGTAGTAAGGTGAGACGAATTGAGCTAATTCCAAGTCAGCCTTGCGGTGAGAGTACCACTCTTCTGGTGAGATATTCTCGCATGTCCGATTCAACCGCAAAGCATCATGTAACTTCGACAGGCTTAGCTTTTGACATTATCGTAAGTCACATGGATAGAGGTCGTTTAACACTCTGAGTGAAATGTTAAATACCACTGTAACCTAGTTTCTGGCGAAGAGCGGAAATCATCGGCAGCGCCATATCCGATTATTTCAAGGGCGCGTGGTGTTAGGCATACATATCGAAACGATATACGGAATAGCAAAGTATATATGATACGAGACTAATCCAGTCAGGTAACCTAGGATGGTGTTACGAGATCGATCATCTTGGACACCCCTTGGACACACCTCTTGTCCCGATTAAGGTAGGATACAGCGGTGTTATGTTCAAGATCTGCAGGCTGTTGTTTAGGTATACAATGAACCGTAAAGGTGGTTAGATTGGCTTTGAGCCTTTCGGTGGCTCGACTGACTTGAATAGAAATTTACCTGAGGTATACTAGTATGTCGCCCATAATACGAGGCAAGACTCAACGATGGAAAGATTCGCATAATTACTTCTGATCAGCTGGCGATGGCCGAGGTGGAGGTGGCCGTTGACCCGGATACTGAAGATGAATCACGACGTTAAAGCCGCTAAAAGCGAGATTAAAAATAGCGACAGCGGGTACCCCCTTTCAAGGGAGGATAGGTACGTGCGGTGTACTACAGAAGATAGAGTTTAGCGTACTTTGACAGAGTTTGGGGTGGTGTATTCCTTATTCCGTAGCTTGAATCACAGCAGTATTGGCGTCATTCCGGCTTACCTTTTTCCCTGGAAATCTCCTTGACCCCTTTTCACCGCCTTCCTAATGCAAATGCGACAGCCTGTCGACTTGTGACCTCACATTACCTACCTAACCTCCTAGGTTAACCTAAGGTACCGACGCCACGCTAGGGCAAAATCAGGACTACGTTGATATATCATCGTACGGTGCATGGACTTGGAAAGCAATGGAACCGACGCTATTGCCATTTTAGATTTCCCATACATGTTACATCTTCTTGACAGTGCGCTCGTCTCCATATCTCCATGTCCATATCCGATATTGATTCAAGATTAACTTTTCAAGTGGTATCGGAACAGCCAACCATCTAACAGTTTTGCATTTGTTTGGATATGCCCCGGTACCCCATCCTATGCCTGTAAATGCCTAACTATAAAAGTATGTTGAACATGTACCTTGGATACAAGCTTGCAGTTAAACATGTGCCTTGGGGGATCTAGAGTTGCAGATGCTACGGAATACAGGAGGTAAAAGTTAAAGAATGGAGACCTCCTACTTTAGGTACACCCAAGGGGGGCTAAGGTTAGCGGGCGAGAGGCTACCAGGCTAGGTTACCTACCTAGGTACCACGAAATAGGTAGAGCTCTCTACCTAGAGCCACCATCCCCACTAATGTTAACCCGGAAAGACCCCTAAAAGGGCGAGCCGTCGAGGACAATAGCGCGGTTTGCTTTCGCCAACGCGCCAACAAATCCTTTCTCCGTCTTCCGACTTATAACTCACTTTTTACTTTTCCATTCCAAGAAACTCTCCCCATCACATTCACTTTTCCAGTTCAACTTAACTACATAGATCTTGGCTCTCTCATTCACCACTCAACTCTGATCTGTATCTCTTCCACTTCCCCATACTTCCAACACACGATGGTCTTGTTACAACCTGCCAAAATGAAGGTCTTCCTCGATTCTCTTTGATCCAACGTCTTGCCGGACCAGCCACATCTTGTCTAGCACTCCCTTTACACCACACATCCACCAGCAATATCTGCATACGCATACCCTCTCTTATCCCCTTCATTAGCCGACACGTTCTTGACCGTCGCCCCAGTCAAAACAAGCAGGGACTCTCACTTGAACACCGAATCACCTTGCTGCTATTCATCACTTCCGCTGCATACGTCACCGGACCAAGGACGTAATAGAAGGAAGACAAGGATACTACCCCGGCAGTCTCAACATAGCGGCTCGCCCCGTGCGTTTACACAAGACCCCAACACCATGTCTGAAAAGGCACAGCAAGACCTGCCATATGAAGTGATGGAGGCCAAACCCGAATCTCCCGACGTTATGCTTGAAGAAGCCTACGTCTCGGCTATGAATATCGCTGTTGAGAGGCCTCTACCCCTGGCGAACAAACCACCCACTAATTTCGCCGTGGTGCTTCCTGGGCTGTTCCGAAGCGCCTACCCGGAGGCGGCCGACTACCCGTTCATGCAGACACTCAACCTCAAGACCATCGTGACCCTGGTAGGAAAAGAACTACCCCAGGAATACCAGGAGTTCATCCAAGCGAACGGGATCGCACACGATGTTTTCGACATGGTCGGCACCAAGAAGGCCGTGATCCCCACGGAAACCATGCAGTCCATTCTTTCGATCGTCAACGACCGGAAGAATTACCCACTACTCATCCACTGCAACCACGGCAGACACCGGACCGGCTGCGTGATAGGTGCCCTCCGCAAGATCCACGAGTGGGATACGACCAGTGTTATTCAGGAGTACTCGAAATTTGCGGAGCCCAAGGCTAGGGAGGCCGACGTGAAGTACCTGACGGATTTCAAACCATCCGACTTCCCAAACTCCAAGCCATTGTCTAGGCGCATTCCGTACACGTACATCCAGTACGCTTGGCGCGCAATCTCGATGCTGATATCTGTCACTCTATACGTCTGGGTCTACAGGTACACCAGGATTCTACTTACCATCGTTTAAGTGGAAAGGACGTCGTCAATCCACTACAACACGCCTCTGTTGGTTTATGGAAGACTCGCCACAATATTTCGCGCACGGGAATCAAACGGCAATCGAAGAGGGAACTCGAGAATTGAAAGCGTTAGCCAGGATCTAGCGTGTCTATAATGTCTGCTGCATCAACCTACCAGGAACGAAAAAGGGGCAAATGTGTACAAGTCACGGCACTCGCGATACGAAAAAAGAAGAGGTCGGCGTATCCTCTTGCGGTATACACAGAACACCGGGATACACGGAAATCATACAGGCGGTCGGTTTCGAGACTATCAAGTGCTGAGGAGTCTCTTTGGCGTTAAATTGGATTTAAAATTGGAGGGCGGGTTCGTAATGGCTTTTGGTTTTGGATGTTCTCAACAACGCCGAGTTTCATAATCGCTAGAAAGATTGAAACTCTTGCTCAACTTGAGATGGGTTAGGCTGGGCCTTTGGATTGGATTGGTTTGGGATCGTGTAATTGATGCAGCGTTTAGGGTTGACGCATTTAATAGACGATGGGAAACCCAGGTGATATCTTTCAAGACGCCCTATGAATGTGCATTTTGGATTTGATATGTGTACAATGTCTATCGCCCCCCTTGTGTATTACGCATCGTCATATCATACGTATGCCTTTCATCCGTTGGCACCCACGATGCCGTTGACACCCACGATGCCGTTGACACCCACGATGAGTGACTACACGGTGAGCAGCTACTCGACCCATCGAGGGTTATCCCTTCTCTCTTCTTTTTCCCTCTCACGATTACCCGTAGCATATACCCAACCACCAGCCACAGCGTTAATCAAACCTAACCCGACAGCAGAGCCTCTAACTATTCCTCTGATAGAGAAGCGGTTCCTGAAAGCGCCCGGCCGTCTCCTCATGGCCAGCAGGGCGTAGGTAGCGCTAGCCGCAGCCGTGATGCCCGCACTATCAATCTTGAACCCCTGCAGGTTGGCGTAGCTGGAGAAGAGCAGGATGGGAACGAAGAGCATAGGCCGGACTTGCAGCGGGCGAAAGTGAAGGGCCGTAACCAAAGTTGCGAGACCAGTAGGGGCGAAGGATGATTCTGCTCCGTGTCAGTACTGATATTGATATCCAGAAAACCGTTGATGGCGTCTGGTGTGGCATGAGGAGAAATACATACTTCCCCATGCATCAAGACGCGTCCTTACGGACTTTGGAGGTTCTGGTGTTGTCATGGCTGAGCTATTGCGGTTCTTATTCTTATTTTGGGGGCAGGTCGATGTTCTCTTTTAACCCCACGTGATGAAAACCGAGGATCAATGCTTCTTGATTCAGATATTTTATGTTTTATGATGAGACTTCTGACGAGATAAGAAGTGAGTGTAGGTCACGACAAATCTTCCTAGGAAATTCCAAGTGCCAGGCTGCGTCAATGAGTAAGTGTTTTCTTTAGTATTGAATTGATCGAAGTTCAATGTCAGTGATGAGGCAATAGACATGCATGTATCCGTACGTGGAACCACGAGCATACGATTGTTGCATCAAACCCCACCCCCGTTATCGTCATTGGATCGTTATCGAGAACACTAGCCACAGACACTAGGCAAAAGATGGGAGCATGTTTGAAGCCACTTTGCAGTGGGAAAGGGACTTGCTAAAAAGAAGCTACGATTACCATCTTCCATCTTCGCCTTCAGCCTCGACTCCAATTCAACCGATCCGGCTGGTCTCGTCTAGGAGCCCTTTCACGATATCATCCATCGAATTCCCGACCATCCCCCATTCCACCCGTAGCGAATAGACAGCGTAGACGACTTCGGATAGCTTATCAATCCAAACCACTTGCTAGATCATTCAACACCATCATCCCGCACAGCCCAAGAATTCGAACCGATAATTATCAGTACTCGCAGGCCGCTCCTAGCAAGGTCTTAAGGCCATGCCTAGCGCAACTACCTCGGGCTCCGACGCCAATGGCGGCTCGGCGCGATCGCGGGATCACAACCAGGGGAATCAAGACCGCAAATACACCACCGAGCAGAAGGCCGCCGTGTTGCGGATCCGCCGGTGTAAAGCGACGGCGTTCTACGACATCCTAGACCTCGAGGCCGTGCGATCTACCTGCTCCGAAACAGACATCAAGAAGGCCTACCGCAAGCAGTCCCTCCTCACCCACCCGGACAAGAACGGCCACGAGCATGCCGACGAGGCCTTCAAGATGGTGAGCCGCGCGTTCGGGGTGCTCGGCGACAAGGAGAAGCGCGAGAAGTACGATCGCTTCGGCACGGATCCGGATAGTAGGTTCGAGAGCACGAGGGCCCAGGCCGGCAACCCTTTTAGCGGGTTCGGCGGCGCGAGGGCTGGCGGAAGAGGTCCGGGAGCAGGGTTTGGTGGCGGAGGAAATATGTGGGAAGATGAGATGAGTCCTGAAGAGATGTTCCAGCGGTTTTTTGGAGGAGGGTTTGGAGGACCATTTGGAGGTAAGACTGACACCAACCTGGAGCCCTTGAGCCCTTGAGCCCTACGGAAAGACCACAAAGGGGGACGATGGTCAAAGGCAAACAAAAGAAGAAAAAAGCTAATATCACTACTTAGGCTTCGACACGGGGCCGCAGTTCGTATTTAATCTCGGCGGTAATAGGGGCTTCCGTGTACATCAGATGGGAGGTGCCGGCCCGCGGAGAAGGCCACGAGAAGCCAACGGCCAAGAGCGACCGCCGCAGACGGGCTGGGATACCCTTATTAGCCTCTTGCCTATCCTTTTCCTCTTCATCTTCCCGTTACTTTCGTCTCTATTTTCCGGTGCCGACTCTCAACCAGCTCTACCCCCGATGGTATTCGACGCGGCGCAGCCACCCCTGACGCTCCATCGCGTCACCCCTAAGCTCGACATCGACTACTTTATCGACCCTGCCATGGTGGCTGACTGGACCGACTACAAGCTGCGCCAACTAGACAAAGAGGCCGAAGTTATGTTTTCGCGTGCCCTAAGGCGCCACTGCGAGGCCGAGGCGCGGACCAAGCGTGATCTGATCGACAAGGCCCAAGGATGGTTTTTCCCAGACCCAGAGAAGATGAAGATAGCCGATTCGTTCGAGTTGAAGTCTTGTCAGCGCATGGAGTCGTTGGGAATCTCGCGGTAGTTGGATATAAACATGATGAAATAGCCGTGGTGTTCATAATAGGGGCGATGCCTAAGAGACCGAGGTATCCAGCGTGTGTCATTATCCGAGTTAGCTTAGAACAATTTAGAGAGAAAAAGGACAAAACACAGTAGTTGAAGCAGGCGGGCCGGCAAAGTTGCCGGGTACTCTTGAGGCGAAACCTGATGAAAACCAACTCCACAGCTTTTAGGTAGAGAAGGATTCCTTTGAATGGTATGTCAGGCGTCGGGGAATTGAATAGGGGCTGTAGCATTTCTGGCATTGAGGGATTAGCTGTTGAAGGGGAAGCATATGTATTTGCATCTAACATAGAGGCATAGAATGGGGTCCTTGCACGGTTCGGTCCTGTGTACCGCGTTTGAATACTCTTAAGAGCATTTCTCCTCTGGTCTTGATTATTACTGACGTTGTAATCCAACACGACGATCACTTCCAAATACTGACACGACTCTTAGATAGGTATAATATGATCACACCACGGGCCGATTTGAAAACAACGCAGTTGGTATTATGAAAGAAGACATTTAATGCGATGCTTCACGCTATCTTTTGGCGCCTACTTGTGTGCAAATCTAAAATGCTCAAGTTGATCCCGAAACGAAGCTCTTTTTTCTTCAAGGGCCGACGCCTACGCCAAATGCATATGATGTAACAAAGAAAAAGAATGTTTCTCTACCATCCACCCCTATCTTATGCCCCGTCGTGGATCCAGAGCCTCTTTCCGTCTAAAATCACGAATCTCCTTAGTTCCCAAACTTCCCAGTCCACCTTCACTCCGGCGCTCCCAGCCGCCGAGTCGAACTACGAGGCAAGTAGCATTATCGCCATCGCTGCTAACCTCCGTCGCGTACGATACGACATCTCTCGCACCTTGCTCGGGAGTCTTTGCTTCCTTGACCACGTCCACGATCTCTTGGTCGCTCAGCGTGCCCGATACGCCGTCGGACATGAGGACCAAGAAGCTATACTGGGCCGGTCCCAGCTCGGTACGCGTAATCTCAGGCTCGGCGGACACGCCTAAACGCTTAGACGCCATGTCGCCGAAAGCTCGCGAGTTGGCCAGGCCTTGGATTCGCTCCTCGCCAAAAGAGTCGGCCACGAAAGATGCTGTAAATCGACGAAGTCGATGGGACTCGCTCGGGGAGCTCGGGCGGTGGTCTGAAGTCAAGGGATGGGAAAGTCCGGTGGCAGTTTCGCATAGGAGGATACGTGTATCTCCAACGTGCCCGACTAGTAAGGTCGAACTTGCGGCGGGATGCCAGAAAGGGGCCGGTGTTGGCGTCGAGATGAGGGCAACCGAGGCGGTCGAACCCCCCTTGAATCGCATTCGCCCACCTATGCCTTGGCCAGAGGGAGGAATATGATGGGGTTTGCCTAGTATCTCGTCCGTGTTCAGGGCGGCATCGGCTACGTACGGGTCGTCGGGGTCGGGCTTGCGAGCTTGAGCCGTGATAAAGTCCAAGTCGGCGCGGAGAAATGCGTACGTAAGAACGGACTCGATGCTCACCAGCGATTTCGAAGAGTCGGGTTCTTGTTCCAGGCGGAAATGCGGAGGACTGAATCGTCGGAAATACCCACCTATGGTGCTCTTGTATTCCTGCACCAGCTCTTTCTGCAACCGAAGAGCTTTGCGCTGCGAAGCCTTAGCTGGCACGGGCTCGACACTCTCAACGGCATCGGAATTTTCGACTTCTTTAATCGCGCCGCGTTTGTCGATTTCGGGAATATCTGCCTTAGCCACGACGGCCTCTGACCCCTTAATGTTCAGTTCGTCAAGCTTCTTCCGCCCGCCAGCCTCGGAGTCGGACAATATCTGGGTCGCTGGTCCGGCAGCACCGGAATCCGGATCCTGGCTCTTTTGCCCCGATCGGAGACTACTAGTCAATTCGAATTCCTGGGCGGTCTCCTCGATATAGCCATGGAGCTCGTCTCGTAGAAAGGTGCTGCACTGAGTACCGCCGTGCCCGTCAAAAACCCCAAAGTAAAAGATCTGAGGGTCTCCATACGCACTATCGGCCGAGGTTCCTTCTCCTGTCTTCTTCATGGCATTTCGGACGAGGCTAATAGGGGTGCGTCTGGCGAAGGCGGGAATATCGATGGTACCCGCCTGGTTGGTATCTTCGTTGTAAGGCCGAGAGCCTCTCGAGTCGGCGGCTCCGAAGTGGTGCTTGGCGCTTCGCAAGGGTATACGAACGACGGTCAAGTCGCGGTTGGGCGGTAGGTGAGGCGGGGATACGGGTGCGGCACCGGAAACCGAGTTGTGAGGCGCGGCGGCCGAACGCGGTAGCTTGTGGTGGGGACCGGTCTGGATACGCGAGTCCGGGTGAAGCGACGACGACGGAAGATGGGTGACGAAGTAGGTGTGAAAGCCGCGCTGTACATTGTGTTTCGGAGGTTGGGTCTGAGGTGTCTGCGGTTCGGCACTTGACGGCGCCGTATTCGCGTCTCGAGCTATCGACAATGATCTAGATGGCGGCTTCGTTGTTCCCGTCCTTGTGGTCGTCCGAAGGGCATAGGTTCGCGCATATCGGGGCTCGAAGAAGTTTGCGATGAAGCCTAGAGAGAAATGGGATCTCGTTAACTAAGTCCCGCAAGGCGCAAGACGTAAGAGTCGGTAGGCCTCAAACGTCATGCGCATTAGCTATCAACCAACACCCGAACTGACTAACCGTAGGTGTCGTTCAAAGACCACCGCTTTGGGGGGGCACGACTGAAACCCATCGCCACGTAAAAGTATTTCCGCAGGAATGTGTCTTTGGTAGGCTTCAGAAGACACGCACTAGATCCATCCGATATCCGAGCCGAGGCGTAGAAAGTTAGACAATTGGGCTAGGCCGGGATATTCGGTAGGTGTGAGCGATCAAAGAAGAAAAAGAGGTTTATCTAGATCCCGCGCCAGATTTTCAATTGGGTAGTGCAGAAGGCGGCGGCGATACGGCAGAGACGGGATGACCAAGATCAAATAAATAAGGCCAATTATCGAAGTTGAGTGTGAACGTGGTGGTGAGTGAGGTTGAAATGTCATTAGTAAATGCCACCGATCTATTGAAAAGGGGAATTATTACATTCTTATTAGCAGTACAATTATTAGGCTGTCATCTTATAAAGCCAAGGTGGACGGACATGAAACGTAGCAAAAAAGTTGTTGGGACAAGATGAAGATGCCATGCAAAGATACAAGGGTACGGGTATGTTGGATTACCTAGACCCAATGAACCCGGTGCCTTGGACCACTTCACGGCGGAAAACCCCACCAAAGTCCAGTGCTGTATTACCTAAATTACCTAAATTAATCCCTAGGCCAACATCGCGGCATCGCTACATGTAAAAACACCTAGGTCGCTGAGTGGTGGCGTCTTAGTTCTACTCCGGCAATATTTAGCATACACGCCAGGCCTCTAGGTAGTGGGATATGCCGACACATCACCGTTGCACGAGAATACAAACTTCGGATACCAGGTAGTGGCGTATCGATCGACGTGCCGCCAAATGCAGTTGCGAATTAACAAGATTAAGCTGAATGTTTACCATAGTAAATGAGGTTTGGAAATCAGATTCCTATTGATGTTGAAGGAAATCAGGTACACAGAGGTACCACAATTGAACATGCGCTATGCCGTCATACGCGGGTCCTAGCTTGTGAACCTTAAAGAAAATTGGCGGGGTTTTTTGGGGAAGGATGTATTATCATTGGATGAAGCATTCAGGTAGGGGGGATAGAGTAGAAGAAATCACGATGAACTCAATTACTAGTTTATCTCAATGCTTTCCGCTATTTGCTACTTACATGTACCTTTGACTACCTACCGCTGCTACCTATTACCTATTACCTCTTACTTACAATCACCTACCACCTCACCAATCAACACACATTAAAGCGTTCGCCTTAGGTAGTCAGATCTCCCGCACCCCCACTGGCAGTACGTAATCCAAGTCAAGTCAAAGTCACGTTCGAAAAAGAAGGCGACGGCGGCGATCCAAGTCTCCGAAGTAGCATTATATATCCCCCCTCTACAAATGCTCCACGAGCACGACGTATACACTACATACACTACATACACTAGCGCACCTTTGACAGCTTTGGGCTACTTCGTTAACCTCTACCTTTACGTCTCTAGGGTCCAGGTGACTTAGATATCTCCTCTCTTGGTGATATCCTCACACGTTTTCCCTTTTTCCCTTCCCTCTGGATCGCGTTCACGGTAGAACCCGTGGCCGGACTATGTCAATTTCCAACGTAGGCTCTGTCGTCCTACACATTGTGGTTTTCGTTACCACCCTCGTCAACTTCCACTCGGCCCTGTCTCACGTTGAACCTGTCCTTCTCATCGGCATTTACATTGCGTCCAAGCTTCTTACTCGCGGCCCCGACGACTTTTGTATGTTGAAATGTCAAGAGCTATAACCACCCAGCATGACCTCGAAGTCGCCATCAACGGCTATGTGACACCGGGCGAGGATCACTTCAGGCGGGGTGGTGCTGCTTCGCCAGCACGATCAATATCAAATCGAGAGCAGCGGGAGAGGTTGCCGTCCACCGTTCCTCTTCCTGGCCTACTCAATGCCGATAGTTTATCTAGGATGATCTCCAACGCAAGAAGATCTAAGGGAGGGAAAGTTGGAATTCGTGATCGTATATGTTGCCATCAGTGGACTTGGTTTACGATGGTATGCTTCGAGTCTATGTTGCCGCATTTCTGCGGATTTCATAGTCTAGCCTGCTTGCTAATGACCTTCTAGACTATGGTAAGCTGACCCATCGCAAAATGAGGTCGATTTATCCATTTTACACATGTTCAACCGCGTAACTATGCAGGCAACCGGAGGCGTCGCCAATGTCCTCCACGCCGGTGAGTTCTCATCCTCGGTGCGGTAAAGGAACCGGGAGATCTGACACTCAACCTAGTATGGACTCCTTATCGCGCTGACTGGCTCTGGTACATTGGCCTCATCTTCTTCCTTTTGAACCTCTGTCTGTTCCTGATGAACTGTGTCTTGATTACTATGAGATTCATCATGGTTCCTGGAAGCTTTATGAGTTCATTCCTAGACCAGATGGAATCTCTATTTATCCCGTCCGTGGTAAGCTAAACTCCCTCATGCGTAGGTACGCTTGCTGGCAAAAATCTTACAGGATCATTATAGGTAGTGTCGTAAGTCGTTGCCTCAGGTCTATTGGCCGCCTCACACGATTGACCAAAAACTTAGCTTAGCAACTATCCTCATCAATACGTGCGAATATGGAATCCCTATGACAGGTCCATGGCTTCTCCGTACGATGGAGTGGCTGTTTTGGATTTACATCATCGTCAGCGTGATGGCGAGCGCCGGCATGTACTTGGTTCTGTGGTCGACCCAGTAAGAAAATTTTTCAATATCTATTACGTGTCCACGGATTTCTAATAAGCATCTATTCTGTAGAATCTTTCCCATTCACACGATGACGCCGGTCTGGGTGTTTCCAGGGTACCCCTTACTTTTAACCGCACCTTTCGCTAGTTCTCTCATTGCTGCAGACGATGCGACTTCGAGCAGTTCACCGGTAAATAGGCTGGCAATAGCGATGTGCGCCATTACGGTGCAAGGAACCGGGTTTCTCATTAGCTTCATGATATGTGCGGCGTTCATATATCGTCTCATGACCCAGAAGTTACCTAGAGACACGCAACGGCCGGGTGTGGTAAGCTGCCGATGACATCTTTTCTTGGACACGGAAATGGAACTGACATTCCTATCAGTTCATCTCCATTGGACCTAGCGGGTTCACTGTCGCTGGAATAGGTAAACCGAGCTCTTTTATTCCTTAGACGCTCGTATATATCCGATCCGTTACTAACGTGCGCCAGTCTCTCTTGGCCAGCAAACACAAGTTGTCATTCCAGACACCTTCCAAGGATCGACGCACAGCATCATCATCCTCCGGTTACTCTCGACCATGATAGGATTATGGCTATGGGGTCTCAGCGTCTGGTTTTTTCTCGTCTCGGTTGGTTCGCTGTGGAAATACGTGCGACCCGAGTGCAAGATGCCCTTCCAGATGACCTGGTGGTCTTTCGTGTTCCCCAATACCGCGCTCGTCACTGCAACGCTAGCTCTAGCCGGCGCGATTGGTAGTGATGGTCTGCGTATCGTCGGCTGCGTCATGGCCGGCTTGCTTATCATTGTCTGGGTCCTAGTTCTCGTGAAGATGCTGCGCTGTCTCTGGAATAGAGAATTGTTGTGGCCCAAGGCGATGGAGGCTGAGTAGGAGAGTATGGAAGTACTGGCATGAGTTCAGGTCGAAGTTATGGAGATTCAATGGAGTAGAATTCGCTGATGAGCATATGCGTCAAGGACAAGTCATGATACCCCGTAGAATGAAAGGAGAAAGGATGAAGGATATGGGAGACCTTCATTGAGCTCCTAGAATTCCTACGATTAGGTACCCTCGAAACAGATGGGAAGAATAAACCTACACGGGTATTGCTTCGTCGCGCATTTCAGTAATTACAGTGCAGCTTTTGTGCAACTTAGCTAATACTAGTGGTTAGGTACGTTGGCTAACTATTCTATCTCTTCGATTCTAGGGCGAACCCGGGGTTCTAGCGGAGGTAAGCTTGGTTTCGAACCAATCCCGATATCCAACCCGGCCAACCTCGTCAACGGTGTTGAATTGTTACCACGCAGTGCTTCAGGCGGCACGAGCGTACTCAGCTGCCAATTCTGCAAACTCTCCACGACATCATTCGCATGCTCCCGCACAAGCCCATCGTTATCCGTATGCGCCACGTACTCGAGCACCCTCGTGATATCCTCGCGGCTAGAGTCGGGCAGCCCGAAACCTAGGCGTTTGCTACGCTCGCGCGCATCCGCAAGCGCGCGCACGAAGTGCAAGACTAGGATGATAGCCGCGCGGCGCAAGATACCCATCTCCGGACCCGATTCCAGCGTGAGGATATTCAGACATAAGTCGACAGCGGGCTCGACGAGGGTAGCTCCCAGGCCGGCGACGTTGGTCTCGATGCCGACCGAAAATATGGACAGGGCGGAGGCACGCATGCGTGCGTCTTCGGCGCCGCGCTTGCTCTCCCAGCCGGACACGATCTGGGCGATGATCTCATTCCGCGCTTTCTCTTCCTCGGTTTGGTCCTCGTCGAGTTCGCTTAGGTCAGGCAGCTCGCCTTGCCAAACGTCTTTGGCAGCCTTGTTCTTCCGCTTCTCGAGCAGTTCCGCGCGCTCTTGCTTGGCCTTCGTCTTGGGACGGTATCCACGCCGGCCAGCAATAGAAAGGAGGGCCTCGCCTACTTGCTTTGCCGTTTCCCCCGCGAAAGTCTCGCCGAGGCGCTGGATTACCTGGAGCAGCGCTTCGCCGAATCGCAGACGCACGTCGGTTGTTTCGCGCTCGCTGGCGTCGACGTAGTGCTCTAGGATCTCCTTGGTGGTTGACCGGGGATGCTTGCTCGCCAGCTGCGTGAACATTCTCACCACAGTTAAATTGACATAGTCGTCGTCTTCGTTTAGCAGAGACGAGAGCAGTACTAGTGTGGCCTGCACGTCGATGATAGGGCTGCCGGCTCGTATCAACCCCGATAAAAGGTTGAGGCCTTCCGTTCGTACTGGCGGGGGCGAATCCGCTTGTGTGATGTAGGAGATGGCCAGATTGTAGGTCTTGCGGTCTTCGACTTGGCGGTCCGTCGGCGCAGTGGTTTGTTCGGACGGGTCGTCTAGGGCGTCTTTGTACTTGAGAAGGAGAGATAGGTTATGAGCTGTCTGCGACGTTTCGTTATCCTGCATCTTGCTTATCCTCTCTAGGGAGCCCTCGATGGATTCCATGATATCGACGGGAGCATTAGATCTCTGAAATCCCGGAGCCACGACTACGAGGTTCAGCAAGCTGAGCGCTACAGGTATGGCGTCGTCATTTGCTGGTGATGCCTGCGACCCGCCTAAGATTTGGCTGACGAGCTCGAGCATTTGCTTCCAGCTCGATACCAACTTGTCGGGTAGCTTTTCCATCATTTTCTGCAGTACCTTCGCTTCGATCAGCTGCACTAGCGGGTCCGTCTGCTGTTCGTTCTCGGGGGTTATTTTGATCTTAGGAGCAGGATCCGTAGGTTTTAGTGAGCTCTTGAATAGATCCAAGAAAAGCGTAGAGATATCCGAATCAGTTGCTACTGATCTCAACAGCTGAATAAAAGCATCTGACTTTGATTCCAAGAGGCCCAGGTTCCCGTCTAGATCTGCAGCGCTCGTGCTTCCTCGTAGGTGTTTCACCTGGAGACCAGAATCACCCACCCGGTCGTAGGTCCATCTAACATTAGAGGCTCCGGTGTTGCCATTGTTAAGCAATTTCCCAAGAAGTGTACGAAACTTGTCTGCTGATCCCGATAACTTAAGATAGATCTCCAAGAGAGCATTCGCGGGACGTCGGTAGCGCTCGTCAAACTCTTCGCTAACAGGTGGCCACGTACATATCGTCCATAATGACGACATTAAAGGGGCAAGAAGCCTTTTAGTAAGACCCGGGTTCGGGTGTGAATTTAACAAGGAGGACAGACGCTTCAGTGCAATATGAAGCTCATCGGCGCCGACGAGGACAGTCTCTCTCCGTAAATCAACCACGTCATCCGAATTGGTAGTGGACGTGAGAGAATCGCGTGCCTGCCCCTGTCTTAATAAGGTAGGGTTTATCTTGGTCAGCATCGGTTCTGCAAACTCCTTCCAGCCAGCCGTGCCTGGATGCGTGGATGCGCGGGTTAGCAGAGCTCTACTTCATAGGTCTTTGCAAAGGTATGTAGTACCAGGTGCGCCAAACTGCTTTCTCCCCAGTACACCAAAGCCGATGACATACGCAGCAGCTTTTACAAGGTCCGGGCCGTCTTTCCCGTCGAGAAGAGCTAGTAGTTGCGGTGCAATACCAGGGAACCACTGCTCGGGGGAGACGGTGGCGGGCGGTGCAGAAAGCAAATTCGTGGCCATCTTTAAGGCCTCCATGGTGATATTTGCACCCTGCTTCTGAGGTGCCATGGCTTCAGACGTATTTACAGCACTCGACGGGTGGGTAGAAAAAACGAACTCCAATGTAGCCCGGACGCCATCTGGACGCTGGGGAAGCAAGGTGAGCACATCCATCAGATGAACTCGAAGCCATCGCGGGACTCGGTCTGGTTGTGTCAAGTTGCTTAAAGCAGACATCAACGCCATAGTGTTGGTTCTACAGCTAGAGTTCAGAGAGTGAAATTGCCTTTAAGTTTTATTCTACCTACCTTGATAAGATAGAACCCAACTCCCGCTGGCCCTCGGAGTGAGATGCATCGTCTCCCGAGGGTCCAAATGCCTTGGTTGCAGCCTTTTCAATGGCAGATATAAGAGTATCTTTTCCATCGGCTGGGTCGCCCATCGTGACGTGACGTATGATTTACGAAGTGTTGTTAATTCTTAAATACCTCGAGTTGCCAGTGGTTACTTGCGAAATTGAAGTGTAAGTATGAGTACCTAGGTAGGTACCAAAATTCATCGGCCAAGGAATAGCCCTATGCTATCGGGCTTTCATGCTTCGGGTCTTGATGAATTATGTATCTGGTCGATTTGTAAGATGCATCGTGGCGATTGATTAATTGAAGCTGCCATGAACATGTACTTAGCGGGGTACCTGTGGCGGGGCATGATGTGGGGCATGCGACCGTTGTCAGCCTAAATCAGCTGACAGACGCGGTTAAATATCACGCGACTTGGACTTTATTTACTTCCATCTCTTTCACCAATCATCTTACTCCATCCAGCAGATCCATCACCAACTTCCTAGTTTCTTGCCGGAGACAGGTCCGCCATCGATATTCCACCCGAGATACAAATTAGATCATCTTCCTTCACGTTGTATTCCCCCAAGTCAGAACTCTTTCGCCCTTCGCTACGAAGCAAGGTCACCCACATAACTCGCACGTCGCCTCCTCCACAGTCCTCCGATTCTCGTTTTCCGAAAGGAATGTCTTTATGGCCCCTCTACCAACCTGTCCAAACCTCGCTCAACACGTCGCTGCTCGGGGTCGAAGAAGATCTGATGGGTATGCCGCGTAAGGATAGTTGTGCGAAGGTAGTCAGCTAAGTCTGGCTAACGGGTCGCCATGAGGGAACGGTGTTTCGGAACTTAACCCTAAGTATCTCCTTGGTTCTCAGTCTTGCGTTCATAGTCGTTCAGAGTCCACTTTCTAAGTCTCATGTCGCTTCCGTAACGCCTCGCCCTGCTGAAAAGTAGGTTTGGCCGATCGGTGCTTCGTGGGGTGGAAGGGTGGCAGTTGGACATTCCAGTCGCCCTTTGGGTGCGCGAGGGCCTTTGCTATGAGTCGGTACGATAAGAACTCCTGGCCTGGAGTCACTCGTCAGCTTTGTGCCGCTGGAGCTTGTACTCTGGTCGTTTCGGTACCGCGCTGGTGATGATTGTCAGCCCGAGTAAGGTGGAAGATGGTATTCCAGATAGCTCGCTGCTATTAGTCGGACATGGTATCGGCTTACCTGGGCCATATCTGTGCCTCTATGAGACGACGAGGGAAGAGCGTGACGTTGGCTACATACAGTCAAGGACTTTGGCAAATTTATCCACCATCGCTGGTTCGTTTCGCCGGAATCATCTACGCTTCGGCCGGGTGAGCGAAGACCATGCGGTTACAACAGAAATTTGCCTACGAGTCCTTGACCCCCATACCACGTCATTTTCTCTCAGTACCCAAGTCGTCTCCGGCACAATCTGGCTATGCGCAGCTGTCGGTTTAAACCCCGACTCATTACCATGAGCTATCTCGGATCCATCCACTCCGCCTTCAAGGGCCATACAACTCTCAGTGCCACATCCCGGCACCAGCCATCGATGTGTCACGTCATGTGGGGTCAGACCAGGCGCATTAACTTCCTCTCGTGGGTCTTGTCCCACGATGACGGGAGACGCCAAACTCTTCGTCAACTGCTCTCGCGGCAGCCGACGAAGTCCCTCCCTCTACCTGCCATAGGCTGAGGAGAGATGATAGTGCGACTTTTATGGACGTCTTTTGGTCGTACGGAAATGCCCCCCTTGCCGCTCACTTGAGCTCGACGGGGAGAAATCAAAAACTAGTCCACGTTGGCAGTGCGTTCAACAGAAAGAGTTCTCCCTTGGGACCAGGATCGATGTGATGGTCGTGATACGATTCGCCGGTTTCGATGGCGGACTTTGTTGAAGATGGCTCGACACATTTTTGGAAGTAGGTTGCATTGGGTTTTGCTGGAGTTTGATGCGGCTGGGCAATCTGTGAGATGTCATTCTTCGCGGAGGATCAGAGTCGGGACCCATCTAGAGTTGGTGTCAAAGCTTAGTGCTTGTCCGGTTTTGTTCACTGCGAATCGAGTGGTATTGAAACGGGGAGCCTTGCCTCGAGGGAACACTTTTTGAGAATACATCCGAGGGACAGGCCATTTGGCGGGTAGTCCCTGGCTGTCCTGCACTCATAACTGAGCAGGGCAGCCCCTCCTTGTGGGGATAAGTCTCTCCTTCTCCCAAAGTTTTGGTATATCTGCTAACTCATTTGACCAGGACCTCACAGCAGGCTTGCTAGCTAGCTAACAAGTTTCCGAATACCCTCTGTCCATCCACTCTTCGAACTTGGTACCCTTAGCGTTGCTCGGTATCTTCACCACCAGTGGGACTTCGTGGCACCTGCAACCTTGGCTTCGTGGACCACTCCAGCATGGTTTATTCTCTCGAAGCCGCCCGTGTGCTCATAACATGGCAGTCCAGTTCCGTGGCCTCGAAGTATAGCGGAAGTTCGAGTTTATCGTCGATGCCGATTCCCCATTCCACATTCCAGCAGCAAACGCAACGCCGCGACGATGGAAGGATGAAAGTACGGCCATTGTTGGAAGATCCCAACTTGACACGAGTCACGAACAATGCGTATACGATCCGTGGGGCACTCTAACAATCGTGTCTACGTCCCCCGAACAGTTTGTCCCTCGTTTCGTACATCGTTATCAAGACTTTTTTCGGATGTCTCCTTTCCTTGCCCTGAAGCCACGAAACCCGGTCCGATTTCTTCCATCCGTTCCCCATTCCGGGCCGCCAGACTACTTCCCAGGTTGACACCCCAACAATTTACCCGTCCTTGTGTTCGTTATAAGTACGTGGTGATATTGTCTCAGCCGTCCCGGTTGATGCCTCTTGGAAATAGGAACTTCAGCACGGGTTGGTCCTTGAACACTTCGAAGAAACGTCGTTTACCGCCCAGACATCAAAACCGTAAAACCGGCAGTACGATCAGGCGTTGAAGATTGTTCTTTCGACGGGCTTTCGATATGTTGCGATTACTATTTTGGAGAAGATAACTCTGAAGTTATTGCTGAAGGCAGGTCTAGGTAGCCTCTTATATACAAGTTTACGCACGTTGAAAATCAATGCCAAATGCATCCATCTTCCCCTATCTCCGAATTTGCCTATGAATCTAATACAAGGACGGCCAGATGTGAATGCTGCGTTGTTCCTGCTGGGAGATAGGTGAGGCACAATCGCTACTCCAAGTCTCAACGAGGCCCGGCAGGTTGCGTGTATGTCTGACTCTATTATTTGATTTATGTACCTAACACTCGACTCCATGAATGATCCCAAGTATTACTTAGCATTTGACTCGTATTCAGGGTTTTACTGTCCCAACTAATGTTAATATAGAACAACAACGCATGCTGTCCTTGAGTGTTCCTAAAGCCCCTAGCCAACTTAGAGGCCCAAGACATATTTCCAAATCCGGCAGATGTTACAGGTTATGAGGCAATTGATTGGACAACCTCCGGACCCGGAGCTGTAACCTTACCCAAGGTATAGGTGCCCCAGGTATCTCCAGCTTGCACCCTAGTCTAAATCAGGATGTCAACCCTCCGCCTGAAATCGAAATGCGCGATGCCTTCGACGCTTCAGTTAAACGGCCCCTGAAAGACATGACTAACAATCGCAGGATTTTGGGATGCTTGGTATCCCGTAGATCCGCGTAGATCTTGTGTTGCCAAGCCGGCTGAATGCGTGTAACTTATCACACGCGCCGGTTTGTCGCAATTTTTTTCCTACCCAATCCAATCCCTCAAATAGCGATGCGACCGTGGGGCTGTGTCGAGGTTCGAACGATGATGGCAATCACTCGTAAAAAACCGTTGCGTTTTCTTATCTTTTCAATCAACTCTTCTACAGCCAGGCTGCCAGGCTGCTTCTAGGCACTATCCTCAAGCCCATCATGTCTACAGAGAATGTTAACGAGAAGCGGTCGTGGTCGTCGCGCTTCTCTTTATTGCGCACCAAAAGAGCGATCGCCGCCTTGACTTTCTTGGTTGCTGTTTCAGTCGTGTTAGTTGGTAGGTTGAATTCATCGCCTAGACATCAAACCACGGCACAGTTACTAATAAGAAGAATCTTGAATTCCAGCACTCGGTGCGACTCACATACTTCAACCCGGCGGTGATAATGCTGGCGATGGCGACAGCGATCATGATATCCTGCAATCGAACGAGCAACCAAGCGATACGAATACCACGGCCGACGGCGTCACGACGGCATCTGGCAATTGGAAGCCGGAAAATTTGAGCAGTATCGCAGTCGGCACGCCGCTACGTATCATGCCTCTAGGCGCTTCTCTGGTCCGAGGGGAGTTTTCGACGGGTAACATTGGATTTCGAAAGACGATGCGCGACGAGTTGGTTGCTCTTGGTGCACCTGTCAACATGGTGGGCTCCCAGCGATTTGGCGATATGCTTGATAACGATCTTGAGGCCTACGGCGGTAATCGAGTCGATCAGATTCACGAGCACGCCACACACGTCGTGCCGCAATTACAGCCGAACTTGTTTCTGATCCAGGTGGGAGCGAACAACGTCCTCCAGGATCGAGACGTCGATAAGGCTGGTGAACACATGGAAGCATTCATCGACTACCTGTTGGCAACCTCGAACCGGTCTACGGTGATATTCAGCACCTGTCTAACCAACACCGTTCCCGGTTGCGAACCAAGGATCCTAGATGTCAATCAGCAGTATCGAGAGCTCATCAAAAAGTACGACTCGAAGCCCGTTCTTCTAGCTGAGATGCATCCCAGTGAAGGCTTCCCCGGTCGGCCGCAAGCTGCAGATATCGGACCAGATGGCACGCATGCGACGGATTTTGGATATGGCTTGATGGGGCATATATTCACGAAGAGCATACAAGAGGCGGACAGAAAGGGGTTCCTACGATGGCCGGTTGAAAATGGCCTTGAAAAGGACGGAGATGTTGGTCGCGTAGAAGAGACAGCGACGACGTCGGAATTGCCGCCTTCGACGAATGTTTTTAACTCCAGTACACCAACAAAAGCTGCGACCACAACGGGAGCGACTCGCTGAAGATGCCAAACCTAAGTGTTCGGTAGGTAGGATTCAGAACCTCGCCGTTGCATCGCGACAGTTCCCCATGACTGGGGTATTCAGCTTACCTAACCTGAGGTAGTACATAGTGGAGTCCATAAGATCCATGACAAAATCCACGACAAACGGAGATTTATACGGAATATGAAGAGATCATCTCGCCTTTTGATCTTAAATCCAACGAGTAGCTTACTTCGTAGCTCGGGTCAACTTAAATACTTCGGAAGGGGAGGTCAATCCCCAGACGACCTAGCTTTTTGCTGCGACGTATTCAGTAGTGCATTGGAGACCGGGATCTTGAAACACACTTCCCCAGACGCGCTTGACGAGATAGGCACCATACCCCTTTGCCTTTAGAGATAATGACAAGCTATTACTAGGTATTCTGCATGTCGTGTGTACATTTTTCATGTCAAATCAGAATCCGAAAGAAATTCTGATCTATTTCATCCATTCTCTTTCATCTAGCTGAAATACGCCAAGCATCGTGATCGTTCGATACCTAGCGTTAGGTAAGCGGCTCCTTTCCACATGTTTTTTAGGTGGAGAGCGCTAATCCCCAACCCCTGTCCGGCCGGGATAGGTATCTGAAGCCGGCCTCAGACTCGAGTCGAAACAACCACGGTCACAGTTAGCACCGCGCCGTAGAGATCACCTCAAGGAAGTGCCATAGTGGGCAACTATATAGCCTTAAAAACAATATGTCATGCAACTTCCGCAGTCAGCTTTTGAAGTATGTGCGTTTTAGCCCCTTAATCCGCCATCGTGATTTGCAGCACTCCCATAAAATGGAGCCCACACCCTGATCACCCATGGTTTTCAACTTCTGATCCTCATACTCTTCTCTGCTTTGACAGCCATTAGTTATCAACTGTATTTTATTTTATTTTATTTCATTATATCCGCTGTGTTGATCACGATGGAGTCCCAAAAAGCCAAGTACGCCAACCTGCAGCACGTCGATGACCACGACGACACGAGATCTAGCACCGAAGTCGAGGATTCCTTAATGGGCGACGAAAAGCAATGGCACGATGTAGAACTAAACAGACCTATGGAACGGAAGAGAGAAAACAGATTCATCGCCGCCATCAAGTCGACGCGATGGTTTATCGACACTATCCTATTATTAATCATCCTTGGACTCATTCTACGAGATCAATGGCGCAAGCCCGAAGTCGTGGACAAGGACGCCAACCCGTGGCAGTTTGGCCAAGACCTAACTGGAGTTGGCCCCAGATGTGAGTTTGCTATCTGGAACACGATATTATTACACCTAATACTAACGGAAGAATGGTATAGTTTCTCAAAGCATCAAAACATTCCAGCGCGATGAGTCCTACGCACCGAACAATACGGCCGACTTTTTTACGGACGAGGTGCTACAGAAGTGGAACGACTTAATGCCAAGTGAGATTTCAGTATGCTTGAGGCGCTTAGGAAGAAAAACTGACAATTGAGCAGAGGGTATGGGATTCGTGTGGGTGAATGACACGGACAAGTATCATGACCTCCCTACGCCCATCATGTGGCCGGAAAAGACCGTCTTTACAACATCGGTAACTCACCAGCTCCATTGTCTTGTAAGACCATCCATTCCCTCGTACACGATATGGAGTTATGCATAAAGCTAAGAGTGATAATAGTTCGCCGTCGCCCAGACCTACTCGGGCCTGAGTTCCGGCCACGAGATCCCAGACGATCATCATTGGCACATGATCCACTGCTTCGATTACATGAGGCAAGCTATAATGTGTAGCGCCGACATGGCTTTGGAAGGCCTTGAGACAACGTTCCCAGACCACAATGGGGGTTCGGACGGCTGGGATTCCAAGCACGGTAAGCTTCTACATCTACATAAAGTAATAATTCAAGATACTAATTCTTCACCTCAGTTTGCCGTGACTGGAGCGACGTCAAGTCATATTTGGAGGGCGTGCGAGCCTATGATGACCAACTGATTTACTGATATCAACACTTTCTTCGAATTGCATGGGCGATAGGAATCTCAGCGCAATGAGTGTCTAACTCTGGGTACAAGATTATATCGACTTGCCTACGACTTCCATGGAAGTATTCTTAATATGAAACGATTATTCCTGGGCACGGAATGAACTGGAGCGCCGTGATTGTACTTCGTAGGTGCAGGCTCAACGCAGTGGCCGACACAAAGTATCGTTTCAGGGGTATCAAGAATTTACATCGTTTTATTTGGTCCTCTCTTTTATGGTCACACGCCCGACTGTTATTGTCCAGGTTTTGAAACGCAATAATTCCTAGGGTGTGGTTATTATTTATTTCATAAATGCCAGATCCCATACGAAACTCGGCGTGTATGCAAGGTCCACCGGATTATCTATGACAGCAAGGAACTAAACGGATCCAAGCACTCAGATAAGTCTGGCGTGGCACATGCCGATTTCATTGCATCCTCCTCCGCCAACTTCTTTTCCCGAGCCGAACGCTTTTCCTTTTGTTGTCTTCTCTGCTCTTGTTCCGCCAACGCTTCTTCCGGATAGCAAGTAAGACAAGTCTCATCGATTTCGGCGCGGACTAAATCGCCCGACTTAGAGGGGGGCCCCACTTTATGAATATACCCCCTGAAGAAATAAACTTTTTATTTTTGATATTACCATTAAAATTAATTTCGAAATTTCCCCATTCTATTAATTTTTACTTAATTATTTTAATTTTTAAATATAGCATTTAAATATGAAAATTACGTTATATAAGTAATTTTAATAATTAAAAATAATTAATTATAAATCGTAATAATATAAAATTAATAATTAAATTAATTAATTTTAAATAAAAGAATTTATAATTAATAAAGCCGTGAAAAAATTTATTTAATAAAATATCGCTTTTTTTTTAAATAAAAGGCTTTTTTAATTAATTAAATAATCAATGAAAAAATTATAAAAAAAATTTTATTATATATAGAAATTATTAGATTCGTTAATTGCATTTTTAATGTTATTAGTAATCCATATAATATTAATAAAAAATAATTTAATAAATTTATTTCGTATAATTTAATTATTAAAATTAAAATAAATTATAAATTAAAAGTTTTTTAAATTATTATAAATAATCCTAAATAAATTACGGTTTTTTATAATTTTCTAATTAAAAAAATCGCTAAAAAACATATTAAATTATATAATATTATTAATATTAATAAAATAAACGTATAAAAAAAAAATTAAAAATTAATAAAATATTAAAAAACTTTTTATAATATTATATTAAAATTATTTAATTAAAATTAATAATTTAAATATTAATTATTAAAATTATTATTATAAATAATTAACGCTTAATTTTAATTATAATATATATTAATAAAATCGTTTAAATATAATAATTTTTTTATATTTTATTTTTTTATTTATTTAAAAATATTTTTATAAATTAAAATAATAAAAAAATATTTAATAAATAATTTTAAAAAGTTTATTTAAAAGAAATAAAAATATATAAAAAAATATAATAAATTTTTATATTCGATAATTATAATATATATATAATTTACTAAATTATATTTAATATTTATAAAAATAATATATAATTAATATATATATTTTCATATATATTTCATATTATTTAATTATTAAATATAATTTTTTTTATAATATTTAAAACGGCATATTATTATAAAACGAAATACTTTTAAAATTTTAAAATTTTAATTTTTATTATAAAATAAAAATTCTTTAATATATATAAAAAAATATTAAATAAAATTTTTAATAATAAAATAATATACGCTAATTTTTACTAAGCTAATTATTAATTAATATCCATAGTAAATATAATTAAAAATAAATTTATTATCGAATTTATTATTTAATTATTAATATTTAAAATACATTTAGTAATTACAAATAAATTATTCATATTTAATATTCTATATAAATCACATAATTTTCATAATTAATTTAAAATCCTTGAAAATAATTTTCCGGATTAGCAAATTAAATTTAATAAATTTATTTAGAAAATTAATAAAATATTAAATTTATAAATAATAAAAATAATAAATTTATAAAAAAATATTAAACGTAAAAACTTAGAAATTAAAAGCTTAACTCCCATACCACATAAAACAATTAAAAATAAAGATTTTAATCAAAAATTTATTAAGTTAAAAAATATATAAAAAGCATAAAAAAAAGCTAAAAAATTATAAATAAAATTAATTATAAAAAAAAAAAAGGATATTATAAATAAAAAAAAAAATTTTAAAATAAATTATAAAAATTAATTATTATAGCTATATCATTTAGCTTTTAATCCTTATTTTTACCAATTAATTTAATTTCAATTCATAGAATTATTATAATTTTTGAAATTATCGTTAATTTCGTCGTCTTATTTCCTTAGGGGGTGTGTTCATTAAGTGGGGCCCCCCTCTAGTCGTAAGGCAATTGACGATACGAATGGGGTGGTAGGAATTGCCGTTTAACCCGGCCCTTGTTTTGAAACAACGCTTGACCTCGACTTTCATGTGATTGGTATTCGATGCCAATTGCTTGCATCTCCTATAGTCCCACGAGTGAGAGGTACACATTTTGGAAAACTAAGTAGTAAGTAGTTCCGTTCAACAGAAATTCTTGCTAGTTGAGTTGATGTAAGATGTGAGAGTCTGCCAGGGTTCACTGTCGCAGACGAATCAAGAAGGTAGGAATAGGGGGGGATATCTGTTTCGTTTTCTAACTCAATACCTTTGTTCATTTCGTCAATAAGCAGTAACAATGCACAAAAATGCCTATTGAATAGCATTGTTTATCATCCATAGTGACAAGGCTTTGTCTCAAGGTTTGATTTTCTGCGAGGAAGACTTACCTGTCCATCTTATTTATCTCTTGTCATTATTTGGGTATTCTGGCTGAGATGGATAATTGACACACCCGGGCACGTCTCGTATCTTAGGTATTTACCTAGTAATCAAAAGTATATCCATAGTTATATTGATCCAAATGTATCGGTTCATGCCTTATGAATCCCTAACATTATTCTGTGGAATCGCTATTATCATTATTTCATATTGCGTTTCTCGCATCAAGCCTTACTTTAGCTTATAGCTATGATTTTAAGCTTAGGCGAGTTCCTAATCACCGATGAGGTTATCAGTTCCTCGTTGGTAAGTTATTAGTAATGTAGCTACTCAAATCTATCTGAATCAAGCTACATGGAAATCACTGACCTCGACTTCTACTTACATAGTATCGTGTCATTCAAAACTTATTAGACCTTACATGACTGTTACGCCATAAATACATTTAAATAAATTATAACCTAGGTAACCTAGATTCGAGTTTCCTTTCAATTATTAGTCAAGTTGGCTACTAGAGGGGGGCTGCACAGATATGATATCGAGGTTTTACCACAAAAGGTTTGTATGGTAACTACGAAAAACAAACACCGATGACTAACTGGAAACGTCAAGATATCGGTGCTTTGTCTTGTCTTGTCGTGCTTCAGAACTGAGTGGGTACCGGCTCAGCTGAACTGCGGGCCTTGCCGTTAGCCGCGGTTCTCGTTGAAGCTTATTATTACATAACCTTATTTCGTTACATATGCAGAGTGCATATAATACCCTGATAAATAGGTACATAGACAAAGGAATATCTATTAATAAGCTCGTTATGCTTCTGCGGAATCGTAGAATGAGGTGGACAAAGGATCTTAATTTCTAAGATTATTGTCTGTAAGCGTGCTACGTCACAGATTGCGATTTGATACGTTTGCCTTACTCGAACAGATCGTAGGTATGTGAGTAGAACTGTTGCAAACCATTAGCCACGATAAATATTGATCGAGTAGATTCTTCAATCTCCGCAAGTGATCAGAGATATATCGTATTTTCTATCACAGAATCACTCGAGTGGACCTGTCATAAATGTGTCGGATCTTGCATGTGCTGATGTGGTGAAAAGGACGGTCCTAGCGGGGAGAGAAGTGGAATCCCGAGCCCCTGAACGCCACCAATGAAGCGCTACTACTGACCGATTACCGAATCCCAATATGGTGCAGTTCTCACCTTCTATTAATGTAGCCCCTAGCCATACACAGCTAGCAGTTGTCGTATTGTACTTACCTACAGTAGCTCCTACCCAAGGCAGGTTAAGGCTTCTAAGGTTAGAAAGTACATACCTTATGTAAGTAGGTACATAAGGTACCTACTCCTACCTGGCTGGGTAGCCCCGCAAGGGTTGCTGATTACACTATCAGAACGCGTTATCACCCCCGGGGCCCATGCGCCACAGTTGACAGACGCGGAATTTGGGAATTTGGCCGATCTAAACGTCAAGAATTTCTGGCCTGAACCCTGGACACTACCAAGAATTAACTGACCTAATAACCTCAACTACCGACAACACCTATAGGAAAAGGGTATAGCTTTTTTTCTGCCCTTTCCGATTGGCGTTCAGAGACGACGAACACCTGCCAACACCAAATTTCATCCCATCTTTACTTTACGTATTCTGCGCCACCGGGGCTACTATCGTATCCTGTCCTTGCCCCTTCCTCGCCCCTTCCTCGCTCCTTCCTCTCCGTCACCTTGGGTCTGATCGTGGATCGTGCGAGAGGAAGACGAGACTCAGACTCGGAAAAAGGAAGAGAAAGGTCAAGGCACAAGATGAAATGTCGTACCCACCGGCCAAGCGACAGCGCTCCAACACATCGCGTGAGTCTGCGAACGGCACCCCGCAGACGGCACCTCCCTCATTACGACATACACACCTCGCGCACCTCAACATGTATCCGTCTCCGGGCTACGAGAACGGAGGCTACCCTCTCGCTCGGCATCAGATCGGCTACAATCCTTACTCGCCCAGTGCGGTGACCACCCCGGCCGGCGGATATGGCGGACCGTACCAAACCTCCACCGGGTACGGCGCCGGCCCGTATAGTCCCCAGCAGGCCAACAGCTTTGCTGCTCAGTACGCCGCCCAGTCTCCCCCGAACGGACATATGCCATATCACAATACGAACTTCCACCAATCGCGACCCAACCCTGCTGCAAATGCCATGCAGCATCAGCACCAGCATGCTCTGGCAGACTACGCAGAATCGTATGCCTCCCAACCGACCACACACGTTCCGCCCTATCATACAAACACCAACTCCTATCCAGACGCTACCGTCTTGAACTCTCACTTCAGCCCGGCCCAGATGTCTAGTCCTGCTCCCATACCAAGTCCTGCCCACCTACCTACCCCGGCGCCCCAGAACGGAAATCAACCCACGCCGGAGGAAGAGTTTGAAGACGATGACGACGAGGAAGAGGATGCGATGGGCGAGACGGCGGACGAGTCAACAGAGGTAGGCCGCCGTAGAAGCCGATAGGAGCAAAGCAAACGAATGAAGAAAAGAAAAAAAAAAGCTAATTTTTATCTTTCTCGCAGGTCTACGCAAACCCCGAACCGCCGAGATTGTCCGCAGCTACGTCCATGCCTACACCGTCGGTCGAGTCGTCATGCAAAGGCGGGCCAGAGAATAACAGATGCTCGTGCAAGACGGGCCGCGGCAGCAAGAAACCGTGCAAATCGTGTGTGTGTAGCAAATACGGACTCGGCTGCACTCCATCTTGCTCATGTGGCGATGCGTGCGGCAACATTTTCGCCGACTTGACACAGTTCTTTGGCCCGAAATCCGCGTTTCCTAAACCCTGCGGCGCCAACGCCTGTTTTGCCACCTGGCTCTGCAACCAGCCGTGCATCGAAGATCTGGAGATGGACCTAATGATAGACATAATGCTCAACGACGACAAGTCCTGGGCAACTATCCGCGAATTCACCGAACCTTTTAAGAAGTGGGAGGACAGCTGGAAGAAAGCCCGGGGCGGAAAACGTAAGAAGGCAAAAGAGGAGCGCGAGCGTCTCGAGTTCGAGCTGCTCCGTGGGGGACTGGGCAACTGTAACCAGAACGACTTCTACGGTTACTGGTATAGCTTTTGCCGAGGTGGCTGGGTGCCCGCGGACTCGTGGTATCATTGCCAGGAGTGTCGTGCCTGTGAACCCAGCTCCGAATGGCACTGCGACAAGCACAACCGTTGCACCCAGGACCGTGTTTGCCCCGACTGCGCTTCCGCGCCGTACGCGGACATGATGCAATCGTACCCGGATCCCGGCAGCTAACCTGGAAGGTTCCAATAACAATACTTAAGATGAAATGAAGAAATGAAACGAAAATGGGACGGTATGGAAGGGTCTCGCATGGCATCGCATGTTTCTTCAAAACTATAGACACAAAGGATGGACGGGGTTCATTATAGACGGCGTAACGTCAGGGAAAGGGATTAAGGATATACATACGCTAATGATGGCTCTGGTTGATGGGCCTCGCTCCTATATACCTTGCATTTACGGTGGGAAAGCGTGTGTGTTAAAGTGCGCGGGTTTGAGTATACATGGAGACCCCAGAGAACGGACAGATCGATCAAGGGGGTCCGCATATAAAAATGACAGCGTTTTAAGGATAGCTCTCGGGGCCAGGGGTAGTCCTGTTCAATGGCCACGTCAAAAGTACCCTAACCGCGAATAGAAAATTTCCGTGATGAAGTTCAGCCGCAATGGCCCATCCCTTATTAGCTGCGAAGTCGGTCTTGGGATTAAATATGAAAAAAAAAAAAAAAAAAAAAAAAAAAAAGACGACGTGGAGTAAGTCAGCGTATCTAGGTGGTGGAAGCCGGTAGAATTTAGTAGACGGCCGTCGAACACACCGACGCCAGCATGCACCGATTCGGATCCGCATTCACCATAGCTAGCAACCTTAGGTTAGGTATACATTGAGATAAGTTTAATCCGCTCTACGTACTCGTCGTTCTATCTATGAATACTGGCATCTATCTAATGAAAAACTTAGGGTTTCATTCCCAGCTAGGAATCAGTACGCTGTCTATAATCGGACACAGCTCAGCTAAGCCTATCCCGGACCAGTTCATTCTTCGTATATATTGTCGTCGCTGGGACAGTTAGTCGATGCCCGTCCGTGGGTAACGATTTTTGGTCGGGGATTACTTACAACTTCTCGGCAAACTTGTCTCTCCCATCCGCGTCTTGATTCACAAACACGCTTACACTCGTCTGGCCGCAAACGAAGACGCCGAACCCGTCCTGGTCAATGGTGACTTGGCGGTCGCTCCACCCCAGAACGTCCGTCCATACCTCGCCAGCGTGCATCTCGCCAACATGCATGCGCTTCTCGCCGGGGCCAGCATTGCTCATAACGACAGCACAACCGTACCTTCTATCCCACGTGCCGTATCGCACCCATCCCAGACACGTCGCGTAGTCGAAATAATCGGCTTGTTTTCCGTAAGCATAGAGCTTACGAGCGAGTGCTAGTTTAGGTAAGCCGCCCCCGCAAGATGGCGGGAATGGATGCTCTCCCTTAATACCATAAAGGTCGCCATACCAGACACAAGGATAGCCTTCACCGCGTAGGAGTATTAAGGCATAGGCCAGAGGTTTAAACCACCCTTCTACCGGAGCCTCAAGTGCCTGGTAGGGCTGGGTGTCGTGGTTCATCACCAAAGTCTGGCCATAGCCATCAGCAAAGTACCGCCATAAGCTTGAAGCGCGCGAATGACTCACCACGGCGTTCACTGGCATGACAGACACCAAGGTATCGTCAAACACTTTCCTGAGATCGGCACCGGATGCCTTGCTTATCTGGCTAAAGTTGTATACCAGCGGCGCATCAAAAAGCGAGAACATCCTGCCCATCCGCTCGAGATATCTAGTCATGTCCTGAAGACTGTCCTTCCAGAACTCGCCGACGAAGAACCACCCTTGACCATAGGTTTCGTCAAGCATAGTGATGAATTTGCGGAGGAAGTCCTCGCTGTAGTGCTTGATAGCGTCGAACCGAATGCCCTTGAGGGGGACATGTTGAGCTAACCACTTTCCCCAGGCCAAAACGTCTTCTTCAACCTCGGGATGCGAGTAGTCCAGATCTGATCCCATGAGGAAATCGCTATGATTCGAATTAGTACGCCGAGATCTTGCTTAATTCGAGGTAGACATAAGTACTAGTTGCCTTTTTCGCCATCCACATCGCCGTCCTCGGCCCAGCCCTGCGACTTGTCCCCCACAATCTTGTAGATGGCCGTCTTTTCATTTTTGGCATTAAAATCGACACCACTAAAATGGTACCAATGGTATTTTAGCGCGCTATACTTATCACCGCGCCCCGGGAAATCGTAGCCGACCCAAGCCTCGATCTCGTACTTGCCGCTGACTTCCTTGTTACGGTTGTCCGGATCGACTTCCACGGCCTCGCATTTCTCCTTGCGGTCGGCAGCGAACTTATGGTTCAGCACGGCGTCGAAATATAACCCGACGGCATTTTTCTGAGCTGTAGCGCAGAGCGTCATCAGCTCGTCTTTGGTGCCCCATTTGGTGGCCACCGACCCCTTTTGATCGAACTCGCCCAGGTCGTACAGGTCATAAATGTCGTAACCATTGCCTTGGTTCGATGAGGCTTTGCAGCTGCGCCTCGGAATATTAGATCCGATCAGTCGCAACGAGTTTGGGAGATACTCACGCTGGAGGAATCCAGATATTATCTATTCCCCAGGCTTTCAGCTGAGGGATATGTTTCTCTAGCCGCACCCAATGCTTTCTATCTGCAGGAACATACCACTCAAACCCCTGTAACATGGTCATGTTTTCCGCGGTGGGCTTTTGCTCGTCCGCCATGATGACTTCGTATAAGCTGTGATTAGTGAGAAATCTATGAAATAAGGGACAAGGCAGACAGAGGAGCTAAGTGTTTATATATTAGGACATAGTATTATACCTACGTATGGCATGATAAGAAAACAAGGAGCAACGCCATAAGCCGTAGTGCTAGTGCTAGCTACCCCTAGACAGGTAACAGGTACAGGTAACAAGTAACACCTTTTATATACATTATATCAGGCTGAGTAACAAGGCACATCTTGATCTGATCTCTACTAAAATGTCCCGATTGACCGGAATGGACCGAAAACTGGGAAAGCCCGGTTCCTGGTAACATGCGGGACCATATCTAAACCTTGTGCGTGGTTACCGTGGTTTTCTCCTACCACTTCAGCGCGCAAGGGTATATCCTAGACGCATTTTACTAAATACGTGCGACTAGTAAATGGCTTAGTCTCGTAAGCACCCACTAGACGAGCGGAGAGTAATAGTTGCGCTTCGAGAAGGGGGTATAACAGAAGTGAGATTCGAATACGGGAGGGTCAAGCATAGGACTTGGTTGCATGAGTACCTATGAGCAAGATATCTCCCCTTGTGCATATGCTTACCTGCTCAGGCAAATATAATATCCCATACAGCCTGGAAGGAAAACAAGAGCTGTGACGTCAATTCCCTAGAGTGATGCCCTACGCGTATGTGACTAACCTCATGTAGATAGGAGGTAAACGCTAGTAGAAACTACGACACCAACAACCCCTATTACCATATGGCATCTGACAAATGTACATCTATATGAATGGCACTATACAAATACATAAGATTGGTTTGGCCAATTCTACCGCTCGCTTCACAATGTCGTACTTCAGGGTGGGTGGTCTCGCTCTTTGACTTGTCAGGACTCAGCCCCATTTCTGTTGTCAGTGTTGGTTCGCATTGCATTTCTCGGTGACCAATCAGAGACGGTTCCATTTTAGAGGTTGGTCTCAGTTGTGCCTTAAATGGTATGGTCAGATGTGAAAAAATTGCAAGTATCCGAAGGGCAGCTCTACCTGAGCGAAATCCCATGTACAAGATACATACTACCTAATCTAAACGCATATACAGTCATGAAGTGACACGGCCCTACAAGTCGCCATCAGAGTTTAATATACGAGGCCTAAAGTCGGTGAGATTAGGTATCATCGATAGGTGTCATCGACGCGGCTAAGAGTAATACCCAATGTATGTACATAAGGTCTGTTATACGTCCAGCTGCAGAAACAGGACATCTGGTAGCCCCCAGGGAGCGTATAAGTCAACTCGAATAGATAAACGTTACAGTGCGTCTCCTTAGAGCTCGGGCGATGTCTGCCTTGCCTTCTACTTACTGGCCTCGACTTCGTAGCAATGATGAAGCATTGGTCGCAGATATAGCAGACCAAAGAAATGAACGAAACGGAACCAACATCTACTACATAACTCCTTAGCCTCGGCACCTTACTTGACCTGTTAAGGCGTACAGCTGAGAAGAAGGAGAGAGAAAAAGTGGCCAAGTTTCTACCAACAACGAATACTGGGGCTTTGTAGGGAGAACGGGTAAAAAAAGACGGGGAGATGTCTAACGTATAAATTACTAGCTATTGCGTCTCCATCGATATGATGTTTGCCTTCACTGTACTACGGTGCCTTTGTTCTTAAATCTCGCGCTCTTTTCTTCCTTCGAACTCCCGGTCTATATTTTCTGCCCATCCCAAGCATGGCAGCTCACGTCGAGGCTACTGCACATTCCGATAGGTCGGCACGATCTAGGGTGTCCAAGGATTTGGATTCTGCGCATAATATGCATGTTGCATCCAAGATATACGCATCTCCGCTTTTGTGGCTTCCTTGCGAGCTGCTCGTACAGACGGCATCATATCTCTCGCCGGACGACTTGTTCAGGCTGCGCTTAACATGCCACCACGTCGAAACTTTCTTATTTGCAACCTTCTCGGAGGAGTTCTTCTCGGATAGGCGTTTTATGGTTACTGATTGGTATGGAAACTAATCATCTCCTTGCCTACCTAATGTAATCCTGCTTATCTAGTTGTTTGAGTGCTTTCGACACAGATGCTGACTACATCGACTATAGTGCGTACTTGCTTCTATGTTATTCTTCGATGTCTCGTCTCTCGTTCAGCCCCCGAGGCCCCTTGCTAACGGATACGTACGCGCCTTAGATAGTCTACGATGTCTTCTCCATATATCAAAACATCCTCACCTATCGAAAAGTTTATCAAAGCTCACAATCGGACTCGACCGACTACTAAGCAGCGATGCCTTACAGAGCTACGGGCTTCGAACTGGGAGCGTAAACCAGCCTCACGTAAAGACTGGGGTCCAGCTGCGCAAGCTAGGCCAGTTTGCCGACGAACAAAACTGGCTGGTTAGCACCGGACAGATACAGCTGCTCCTTGGCGAGGCACTGAATAATTTGCCGAACGTGGCTGAAATTAGCTTGCGGGACACTACTTTAGAGGGGAAATCTAGTCGCCCTGGGTCACGCAAGTTGCTTGTGAGCTATGGTCTCACTACCGTCTGCCGTCAAACTGGTATTAGCCTTCTAGAAGATGACGCCATTCACTCGCTAGATCGCTTCGCCGACATGGTCTTCTCGGCTACGCTGCTGGCTGTGGTGAGGGCCGGCAAGCAGCTGAAAGCCATCACCGTGGATATACAGAAACAGAACATGGGTCTCTCGAGCTCGGCCTTCGTGCTCCCGCAGTCCTACGTCGAATCCTTCTGGCCTACTCTGCAAGCTTTGAAGTCCCTCGACCTTTCCGTTAGCTTTACCCACAGTGCAGCGGGCAGCCCCGTAAATGGCTCTCTGGGGTTCTTATTCTGGCAGTACCATCACCTGTTTTCGCTTCTCGAGTGTACGCCAAACCTCGTCAGCCTTCGAGTAAGGTCCAAGGGCCAAAGCTTCCTGGAAGACGGAATAATAGGGTGGCTTGCTCACTTGGCGGACCTGTCAAACGGGAAAACAGTCTTGAAGTCGCATATGTATGGCCCCTTTAACGCTATCGGCGACCATATCCCAGAGAGCCGAAGACTGCGAGCCCTGAAGGAACTGGAGTTGGGAAATATGATAGCTCCGGTTGCATCTATATCCAAGGCCTTGCTGCATCTTGCGGGATCTCTGCGAAAGCTGTACTTGCATACGGTTGTGGTGTCGGTGGCCCGAGATGATGACGAGCTCGACAAGAATCCTCGAAGCCCCAACGCCTGGGCAACTATTTTTCGACGGATGTCAGGATTACTGAATCTGGAAGAGCTCGAAGTCTGTGCCCTGGGACACCAAACGCCGACTTGCTCATCTAGTGGTAACAGACATCAAGTTGCTTTTCTGAGGTCGGACAGTGGCGCGCAGTCCGGCCCCCGGAATGGCTTGCTGAATGCTTGGTCATACACTGGTGGCGTTCTGGTTATGAAGAGTTTCCTTCTTGAAGTTGCAGAGAAGACAGTCATCATCTGTAGTAGCTGCAAGGAGATGAATCCTGGCTACATGTCTTTTGAAGATTTAATTGACGAGTAAGAGGAGAGCAAGAGGGGTTCAGGTCGGGTTACCAGATAGGCTGCGAGATCAACCTAGGTTAGGTAATAATTGCCGAGTTTTCATGTTACTTGTCACTTGAAGAGTACACCCTACTGAAACGTACTTCAAGTACGGAATACCTGATGTACTGTCAGCTAGCCAGACGTGTGGTGTTCCTACGTGATATATTTCCAGAAACATGGGCCATTTAGCGGACCACTTAGCAATTTTATTTGGTAGCCATTCGTACGTACCTTATCTGCGGCGCGGGAACTAGGGGTGACGGCGGTCCATTGGGGTGCCGTATTACAACGATATAGTGACATCGGTAAGGTTGTCTTATCTTTTTCGGAGATATTGGGGACGACCGCCTCTAGCCTCACTGCAGATCGGCAGGGGTCCAGATAACTGAATGCCGTTTTCCTGGTTCCTTGTCTCACATATGAATGGCTGTTACGTTTTCTGTTCGGTGTGTAGCGGTAAGATAGGCATGCGGGGGACGAATTCGCGAAACCAAAAAATCCTTTCCCCTCTCCTATTAAAGTTCCTATTAAAGTAATCCCAACCCCCAAGACGTACTCCTAATCCGAAGTCAGCATTTGTTGAGGGTTGAGGTAGTCGTGTCAGGCTAGTTCCAAAGTGCATCAGACAGTCGTTATGAAATCAAGATGGCGTCACCAGTAGCTTCGAGCCATGGCGATATCGACGAGTCGCTGGTGCCGGGGACCGTCCAGCTGGTCGACCTCGAGCACACGATGGCCACGCGCCACGCCAAAGACCAGGCGGACATCGTGCTTGTGCCGACTCCTTCGGCGGACCCAAACGACCCGTTGAATTGGACACCCAGGCGAAAGTATATGGCTCTGACCTGCGCTCTCCTTTACACTTGGTTCAATGGTATGGCGCTGTCGGTCGTCTACTCGGTGCTGGTACCGCTCTCCGAAGCCCTGTCAGTAACGGAGGGGGACCTCAATGCAGGAACCGGCTACATGTTCCTGCTGCTAGGATGGGGTCTCTTGTTCTGGCAGCCCTTCGCTCTCCAGTACGGCAAGCGGCTGACATACCTGGCGTCGCTGCTCGCCCTCGTAGCCGTCACGGTCTGGGGCCCTTACGCGCGAGGTAACGGACAGTGGTTCGCCAATCGCGTGCTAACCGGGTTCTTCGCGGCGCCCATCGAGGCGTTGCCCGAGACATCGATCGCCGACTTGTTCTTCGCCCACGAAAGAGCTACGTACATGGGCTGGTACGCGTTCACGCTGGCGGGAAGCAACTTCTTCGCGCCGGTGATCTGCGGGTTCATCAACGACGGCGTGGGGTACCGGTGGGTGTTTTACTTCCAGGCCATCTTCTGCGCTGCGACGTGGATCTTCCTGTTCTTGTTCATGGAGGAGACCAATTACGACCGCCGAACGGTGGGCATTGTCGCCGAGGCTAGCAACGGAGTGACGGAGACGGAGACGAACCCGGGCGCGGAGAAGAAAGATGATGTCTCGGCCGATACGCCCGATCCCGTTGAGCGGCGCCCCTCTCCGGAGCGCCCGTCCACGGCCTCCACCAAAACATTCTGGCAGAAGATGTCCGTCGTAGACAGGCCGCGGCCGTTCATGATGCATTACCGCGCATGGCAATCCCTAAAACTGCTCTCGTGGCCGGTCGTATTCTACTCGGGCTTCAGCTACGGCACATATCTCATCTACTTCAACATCCTCAACGCGACGGCCTCCATCATCCTAGGCGCCCCTCCGTACAACTTCCGTCCGTCCCTCGTCGGCCTGAGCTACCTCTCCTGCGTGATCGGCGTGGCCGCGGCGTCGGCCTTCACGGGTGTGTTCTCGGACCGGTTCGTGATCCGGCTCGCGCGCAAGAACAACGGGGTCTCGGAGCCGGAGCATCGGCTCTGGCTCTTTACCGTCTCGACGCTGGTGATCCCGTCGTCGCTGATTCTGTGGGGCGTCGGCGCCGCCCACGAGGTGCACTGGTTCGGTCTCATTGTTGCCATGTGCACCACCGCGTTTGCCAACACGATGGGCGTCACCCTCAGTGTTTCATACCTGATCGATACGTATCGGGATATATCGGGTGACGCGCTGACTACGTGTATTCTCATCCGAAATACTATGAGCTTCGCTATCGGCTACGGCATTACCCCCTGGCTGGAAAACTTGGGATATCAAAATTGCTTCGTCAGCGTCGCTTTCGTGGGGTTGGCTATATGCTCCGTTTATTTGGTAATGATTAAATGGGGCAAGACGTTCAGAGAGATGAAGCGTGTCAGCTATTGGAGAGAAGTCAAGAAGAGGATTGATCTTGGATTGGTGCATTGAAAAGCCAGACGCTTGGACGGGATGGATGAAATTTTGCATATTAATCGGAAATCTACTTAGGGGGTAGGTACTAATACTTAAGCTAACTTGAAGTTGTGACGACTCATTAGGGTAGGCATTCACAGTATAAGCGAGAATCAAGGGTAGATCCCCAATCATTGATGCTATATTGGTATCGTCGATCTATTACAATTTTGTCACTGAGAGGCTATGTCCAATCCACCGCGACATGGAACAATGGTTCCAGAAACCCGAGAAAAAAAAGAGTGAAAGAAACATCGCCGTCATTCGTCCTGATGCATTAGATATGTACCTAATGTATTCGTTGAAAGGGAAGATTCCTCATCATAACCCGACATCACCTTGCAAATCCGCCTCATTGGGAAACTTCTTCCTCAGCCCCTTGCGCATTCGTCAATTCCTCGAGTTCCGATACGGCTGGACTCGACTCTTCGGCGACAGACCGGGAAAGTTCTTCCGCGGCCATGGACGAGGCGGGCTGGTTCGTAGCTTCTGCAGCAGTGACCTTGACCGTCTCAGTCGCCGTCTCTACCTCCGTTTGTGTAACTGTGTGAACTACTCTGACCACCTTCTTCTCCGTGATGGTTTCAGTTTCGGTTTCCTCTAACTGAGGGGCAAAGAAGCCTGGATGCTTGCCTTCAAAGGCGGCGAGTGTGTGGCAAGGCTCGTATACAGTCGCGCAGCTAGCCGCGACAGAGCTCTCGTGGGTGGCGCTGGGTTGAAGTAGCGATTCCATAGCGCCCTCGAGATTGACTGAAGCAGCTACCAACTTGTTCTCGGGCGTATCAAGCTCTGGTGCAGCCTCGTTGGATTCCTCGTTGGATTCCTCGTTGGATTCTTCGTTGGACTCCTCGTGATTAGGCTGAACACACGTAAATTCTGACGCCTTCGGATCTTGCTGTGGCGTCACGGTTTGAGGCTCTTGTGAGACAATTGATTCAGCTTCGGGTGTATCACTCTCGCGTGAATGCTGGTAGCGATCGTGGTCAGATTCTTCAGGAGAGGGTTGGTCGTGAACTGCCCTTTGGGGTTCTTGGAAATCTGAAGGGGCCGCGATAGGTTCTGCGGACAAGGTATAGACCTCAGGTATTTCGTCCGTAGGCTGACCATAACTCGATGTCATCACCAAGGGCTCCACCGGTGGCGGTTTTACCTGGACGGGGGGAGCCTGGGGACCCTCGACAGGTTGAGCGCGGCGTACAACGGGGACGTCTCTCATCCTATGGATAACAGGCTCGTATACGGGCTCGTTGGGAATAGATGTGCTGCGCATGGCAAGCAAGAGAACGAAGACGCCGAGCGTAAATATTATGACGTTTTTACGGTCCTGCATCAGAATACGTACGGATTGTACCAACAGCTCCGGGAACGAAGCGTTCTGGTAAGCCTGTCTGTGAGGCTCCTGCTCGTAGGCTTTTTCGGGGTGGGGAGCCTGTTGATGAGCTTGTTGGGGCGGAGGAGGAGAGGGCGGCGGCGCATACGCGTCCTGTTGCGGATGGACCGATGGCTCCCTAGACGGGGGCTGTTGCGGAGATGGTGGAGGCGGCGATTCTCCATAGATCTCACGAAGTCGTTCCTCGTCACGCCAACGACGCTCTTCCTCAGATCTGGGCGACCTAGGCGATCTAGGCGATCTACTAGATTCGCGGTCCGGTCGGAACGAAGCACTCATAAAATCAGCCTGTTCCTTCTGGTGTTCTTCTTCCAGTTTTTGTGCAACTTCCTTGGCGATTTCCGCCTCCTCGTGATGTGTGAATTCTCGCTCCTGCTGACTTGCAGCAAGGCGGACTAGCTCCTCCTGTACCTCAGGTTCAACTATGGGCTCGAGTTCGACGTCTACACGTTCCATCTCTTTCCAGCAAGCTTCCCAGGCACCGGCCCTCATCAGTCCGTTACTAGCGTAGACTTTGACTCGGAAGATCTTGCCTGCACCGAGAGAATCGTATCGGATCTCGTTCTTGCAAGTCGCGCACCAGTGGTGTTTGTTGGTACTTCGAGATCGAACCGAACCCCACTCGTCCTCGCTCTCGTCGTCTTCGGTCACGCCGCCCTCATTGGCCGGTCCGATGTAGTGACCGCACTCCAAGATGCGAGCTCGTCGGCGGAGAGGGAGCTCCAGGGCTTCCAGCAGACGCTCCTCAAGAACCTCATAGTCATTCTGAGGATGGCCTAGCAATATGCCCCGTTCGATGACGGTATCCCCGAGACGATCCTGCAGGATTCTCCAAGACTCTCGGAGTGTCTTTACTTGGTCGCTCAGTTCCTCTGCCTCGAGGTTGTTGAGCAAGTCAGCCCACACCCATCGCAGAGGAAGCAAGGTAACGTGCAGTAACACAAGAGGCGCCTCTCTGCGCGACTTGAAGCGTGGCGGCGTAGACATCCTCTTGGGGGAGTATTGCGCAGATCCACTTGGCGTTCCTAAGCGAGAAACGGTAGGGAAGTGCTTCTTTACTGATCGGGGAGAGCCGAGGACGGACGAGGGCGGTGAAGCCATCTGCATTGCGCGAACATCTGAAGGAGTTCGGAAAGGCGGACGCGGGGTGCCTCTGGCAGTAGGAATGAACTCTTCTTTCTCGTATTCCTTGTCGTATTGGGAAATGTCCGAGATGCGAGGCGACCTGGTGATGGTCGTCATGTTATCGAAGTCCCTGTGCGCTTTGCCAGGCTCGGGAACTCCGTCATATGACCCCATCGAGCTTCGCGGGCTCTTATCGCTGAATACGTCTTCGTCTGTAGCTTCGTGGTGGGAGCTACTATCTCCACCATCATCTGCTTGAGACTCGAAGTCGGGGTGTTGGTAGTAGGCGTGCTCGTCTTGGGCTTGGTCGTGGGTGTCAGTCGTGCTCTCGCTAAGTATCGAGTTATCTCCCGCGTCATCGCCCTTGCCGTCAATGTGTTCTTCGCCGTTCGTCTCGTTAACGTGGTCGTCTTCAATGCTCGGGCGTACGGCTGACTCTCGATTGTTTTCCGCCATGTTTATTGTGTCGTTACTCCCAGTCTCCAACCCGGTGTTCGCGTGGTCGACGGTGTCAGATGTTTGTCCCGACAAGACTCCGGCGTCGATTGGTTCGGTGTTCTGGGATTGGGATTGGGATTGTTCTTCGCTTGATGGGGTACCCAAGCAAGACTGGTCAACGTAAATTTCGAAGTCGTGGTTGGGCTTTTGTCGAGGCATTCGAAGATGAGAGGACAGGAGGGTGCACCAAAGTCCACTTAATTGGGTGCCGTTAATGGTTTGTTTTGAAAAGGGTTGCGTTGGCTGGTAGGCAACCTAGACCGTTTATTGGATCTGCAGGTCCAAATATTGCAATTGGACGAAATGGGCGGGCAAGATTGGAAAGGGATGCGGGTCGGTGAGCGCTGGATCCAATCTTTGTTGATGGCCGTTGCTAGGTCAACCTGGGCAGCCGTCGACGTCAACCACCATAGCCATGCCATCTCAGTCGGGTGTCTGTATCTTTGCAGAAAAGAAAAAAAAACGAAAATGGTATTAGAGGGATGATGCTTTTCGGCCTGGAGATTAGTCAAGATTAGTTAATACGAACTTAATGAAATAGACTGACTACCTATACAAGTGGGCAACCGATAGAACCTTCCTTTCTTCATGTTATTTGTTTTTTGTTCAACATCACTGACGTCATTTCTAGCTCCCTACCCAGACACGTATTCGTACCCCCTATTCAAAACAACGAGATGCGTCGCCCAATTATCCTGACCGGCTCATTTCAATTCAATCTTTCTCCCTCCAAATAACATTTCGTGCATCGTAGCTTTCCTTGAAATATGTACTTGTGATTGACGATTTCTTCTTTTGTCCTGCTTTCCCTGGGCCTAGCGATATATTACTTCAGTGGAAAACGCGATCAAGCATTCGTGGAGACCGAATCTTGAAATACGCGCCTAGGCATCGAGGTTGATTGCTAGGATAAGACTTGTAACAAGAGACGAAGTCCATGTTGTGAAAAGGGGATGTGAATATGGAATTAGATGGAGTTGGTATCGGGTTACGGGCTACGGGCTGCGGTGCGATCAATTGTGTCCATGATACTAAAGTAATTTCCAGAAATGGAACAGGTAGGATTGTACTGGATCCTCTCTCGAATTGGCTACCTAAGTGCTATGCTTATTGACGACATCATCGATTTCCTTCAACAGCTGCGTCTTCCTTTCTTCGGTACACCAGCTCCCCAAGATTGCACCCTTCGCAATCGTCTCCCAGTCTTGCACGCTCAGATCAAATGTTTCCTGCAGCGCGCAATAATTTTCCAGTATGTAACCTCCAAAATATGCCGGGTCGTCGCTATTAATACTGAACCTGACGCCGGCTGCGATGAGCTTTCTCAACGGGAACGACGCTATCGACGGAATGCACTGCAGTTTTGAATTCGATATCGGACACATGGTCAGCAGGGTCTTCGAGGAAGCAAGGCGTGATATCAGTGCATCGTCTCCTTCCGTTATAGCTCGAATGCCGTGGTCTATGCGTTGCGCATCCAGGATGTCGAGAGCCTGGATAACGTAAAGCGGAGGGCCTTCTTCGCCGGCATGGACGGTCCTTCGGATGCCTGATTCCTTGGCCGCGGCGAACAAGTCTGTCCACATCGGAGGCGGGAATGGAACCTCAGAAGAATCCATACCTATCGCGGCGAGAGTGCCGTCCGTAAAGTAGCCTTCGTCTTTCGCCTGCGCAAAGGTCTCTAAGGCTCCGGAAAGGGGTAGGTGCCGCAGGAAACACATGATCAATTGCGTAGTCATGCCGAACTCGGTCTCTGCCGTCGCCTGTGCTCTCTTGAAGCTCTCTATAATCGTCGACAGCTCCACGCCGCGACTCGTATGAGCCTGAGGGTCGAAAAATACCTCGGCATGCCTCACGTTCTGCGACGCGGCCTTTGCGAAGTAGGCGTAGGCCAAAGCCTCGAAATCGGAGCCGTCGACCCAGACCGACATGCCGATGTAGTAGTAGCCAAGAAAGTCGTCCAGATTTTGGAAGTTCTCGTAGCGCTGGCGTAGAGATGCCGCCGAAGCGAAGGCTGGATCGGAGGCGGGAAGGGTCACATCGTTCTTGGCTGCGAGCTGGAAGAGGAGTTCCGGCTCAAGTGACCCCTCGAGATGCATGTGGTGCTCGGCTTTGGGCAGAGCCGCGAGGAACGTGTGCAGCGACGTGTTGCACATATCTGTCGACTATCGAGTGCGATTCAGGGAGAAAATGTCACCTTTCGAGAAACGATGGAAACCTCTAATTAGTACGCCTGATTGTCTTTAATTGTTTGCACGTAGCTGCGCGAGGAGGACTTTAGGTCTGCGAAATTTCTTCAATTGATCCTAATCTTAGTTCGAAAATGTAGATATTGTACCTCGAAGAAAACAGTGGCGCTTCGATCATTATCGAGAAGTCGATAATTTCTTCTCGTTTTTCTGTGTTAGGTACCCTATAGTTGAACATTGTTCCCAAAGAAATGCCACTAACGAGCATTTAGTACTCAATACTCCAAGGTCGGCGGGTGCCGCTGAGAGAATGTCGGGACTGGGCGAAATGTTCCTGGCGTCTACGAAATAGTGGGTTGCAGTTTGAAAATGAGCGTAACAAGCGCAACGATAGACTTAGGCTCTCAAGTATCCTTAACGTCTATCGGAATGATCACGTTCGAAGATGGCTCCTTGATTCTCAGAATCAATAGTCTTAATTCGTTAAGTCGAGGCGACCAAGGGCAGGCTTGGACTGCCGGGCGACCGGTGATGGTCGTTCACGAGGCCAAAAGAAAAGCTGCATTCGGCTCCGTTACGGCGGGAATGAGAAAGGGTTGGAAAGTGGGGAAAGAGATATAAATAACTACGTCGATCAGGACGAGGTAAAACTGGACCCTGGGCGAGCATGGCTTGCTGGAACATCGCAGCAAACCAACGATGACAAGCAGGAGATCAGCGGTTACCGGTTCGGCCTGTAACAACACGCGTACCATGTTGCCATGCGATGCTCGCCTTTCAAAACTGGGATTTGCTCGGCTGCGATACCCAAGGATGGTCCCAGCTGATAGTACTATGTAAATTTCCACCTCGGCTGTGCTGCAAGGGGAACGCCGGCGATTGGGGAGGTGTCTAGGTTAGGGATCCCGAACCGCATGACGCATTGCGCATTCCCCACCCCGTTCAGAAAGAATAACAATAACTTCGGGACACCCCGGCCGCGAGAGGGCTTGTCATGTAACCAGAGACCAAGCCAATGGCAGCAGGTTATACACATGGCGGAGTAGAAAGAGGTCACCGATTACATTAGTCCATGTGTCAGGGGCGGAAGTTAGCGAAGCCCCCGTAATTTTGAAAGATCTGTGGGAACGTGAGAATCTATCTACTCGATGAGGATTCGGGACGAAAAGCACAATTATTTGTCCATGTGCGCTGTTGCTAGAGCTGATCTCACTCAACTCTCTCCATCCCGGACCCCTATTTGAGTGAGTTCAAATAGATTGAATTTCTTAACAATTACTTGGGGAAAAGGGGGTCATACATTTCTATTCCATATTCTATTTTTGATATCGAAATAAGTTCGTACGGGCGCCTATGCGTGTATGCGCGCGGCAGTGTATGATAGACGGTAAGGATTACCTGTCCGGAACGCATCAGAGATAGACTGCAAAGGATTTTTTTTTTTTTTAACTTCCAGGGCCACGTTTCTTGGTGGCCCGTCCAAATCGGAGTTTATCAGCCACGAGCCCTGTAGCTATGTCTTTAGGGCGTTAGAGAAATCTCGTGGCATGCCTGCGTTGCCTGCCCACCTACATGATGAACCACCCCTGGTACCCCTGGACCGAATCCCAGCACACGTGCACCCATCAGCCGCAACGGATGCAGAAGTGCCCAGCCGGGCCAGCACGGAAAGTCAAACTAAAAATCTCGAGCAGTCTAGGTCGTTGTCCCAGTCTCCTTCAACTTCCCAAGGTTTGATGACACTGCGGGTCTCTCAATTTTACTACCTACCCGCGCCGGATAAGGGGGTCCGGCAGAGCGCATCGGCAGTCTCCCCTGAAGCCAAAACCATGTAAGAAAAGCTACAGCATGGAAGACCACCTCTTGGACGAACTAGAAGATTGGGACAGGGAGAGAAAAGAGGAAAGGGTGGAGAGCGCGATAACGAGCACTTTTGGATTGTCGGTCGTTGCGATGACGGTGGTACAATGTCGTTCGTTCCACCGCATGTCTCGTCTTGGATTGTACTACTTCCATCTCCGAGACCGTATGCTGTCTCGCGTAGCTTGCACGCATGGGTGAACGGCCTTGGTATCACGTCAACGGATGCGATTGTAAAAGCGTACCTACCTAAACTCGGTTGCGTACAGCGCCAATTGGTTGGCAGGTGAAGTGTCTCCTCTATCTCTCTTCTCTCTTATCTTTCCGAGGTGTTCTTCCAAGTCCCGGCGTGGGCCATCTTCTTTCTCGCGGCCATGCCGGTGCGGGGGTGAATGGATGTGAAGTGCCGCGGTGGTGTTCGAATCTCTTGGCTTTTGAAACCACGGGAAACCCAGAAAGGCTGCCCAGATTTCGGTTCTCACCTTAGGTGGAGACCAGAGGCGGGCATCTTTCTTCTTTTGCGAAGGCCGCCCCGATGACATACGTTACGTAGCTGCGTTAGGTATATTCCGTATGGGTAAGTAAATGCCCCGGGATGCCATGTATTTGGGGGTGACGGTCTCGGTCGAGATCTTAACGTTGCTGGCGTGGTAGCCCGCTTAGACCCGTAATGCGTTACACGGGCGGTATGTTTTCCACGTCGCACGGGATGGGATGCTACTTCAAGAAACGTCCAGAGAATCGATTTTGGGCCCCCGCCCACCGCGTAACTTCCACCCAAAGTCCACCCAGGAGTGCGAGCAGCAGGGTACAGCGAATCAGGGTAGCAGCAGCAAGCAAAGATGGCATATACGCATGTAGAAAAAGAGAACCAGTAGGCAAGCTAGGAGGCGTGTCCGCCAACCTCCAACCACCGCGGAATGCCTACCCTCACCCCCTTAAAATTTCCTACGGGGAGACCCTTGGTTGTCGAAAAAGGCAACGTCCGTGTTTCGAGTGAGTGCGGAGCCGATCTTGTCTCGTGGATTCGTCCCGCAAGTTCGGCAATCGGCCGCTACCTAACTGGCACGCGGCCTCTTAGCTCCATTGGGCAACTTTCCCCTTATGTCCTCATACTTACTATCGTGCGGTCTCGGTACCAGAGTTTCTTAGTATGCATGGAGAAAAGTGCCGGCCGGCATCGACAGGAACCATCCTAATTGATGGAACGTGTGCACGTAACGTCCGCCAGGACAAGCTGGAACGGTGTCGGCGAGAACGCAATCGTTCGATTGCCCATTCCCATTCGTGTGCTTGCTTCATAGGTACTCGTACTCGACAGGCCGTGGTCCACTTACAGTCAAACTAAACATCATCTGCTGGATCATCCATGTCTCGTGACACCGACGCCGCCGCTATAACCTGGTAGACAACTGCTGGTAGCCCTCTAGATGCTCTATTTAAGGTATTGTAATAAATATGGTGAGTACAGTCAATACATGGCCACCTTGTAATTGGGCCGGCCAACTGTTGACCAGCCGTTGTCGCCGACGAGCATGGATCCTTGGGCCTGGGAATCCTGGTGGCGTGTTCCTCGGCGTGGGGAAGAGTGTTGGTGTAATCCACCTTCACCCACGGGGGAGGAAATAAGCGTGGTCGTATACCTAGCAATTGATGCTTCGACGTCCGAGAAGGTCACCTTACCTTAATGCAGTCGATAGGTAACTGTACGCTTCCAATCTCCCAGGCCAAGACTTAAAATTAGAAAAGACACGGCTCGCCGCGGTATCGTGGCTTTCAATCCTACCAGTTCTCTACTCGAAACGCTCTTATTCTGCTTGCTTACTAGACGGCTGGTAGACGCCAATGTAATATCGCACGTTCTGGGATAATTCGTATAGCTGCCGTGTTGCTTGTACCGTAGGTTGCGGCCCTGTAAACGGGTCGCACTGCGGACCCTATGCGCTATGCGTGAGAGCAGGTCCCCTAGTTGGAGATGTTGGAGTGTTGGAGACGGGGCGGCATGGACAAGTGCAGAGATGATGCAAACGGCCGCCCGCGGAGGAGTTGGAATTCTCTAGCTTGCCTGAACATCGGTGGCCCCGGCCTTGGACTTCAGATAACCTTGATAATTTAGCTATGCGGTTCCGGGCATAGTGAAACCGGGGAGAAGGGTCATGTTTGACTGCGGTGGAACAGGCCAGCTATGACCTGTCACAATTCCAAGGTGGACGGGATGGTAAGCAGCAGAAGCGGCTCGCGATGGAAATCTACTTGAAGATGGAAGTTTGACTCACGATATAGTACCTACATATAGCAGACATGCCTCCTAGCTACCACCTGATTATAGTGGTATCCTTGTCTTCTTTCTAGGCCCATGTAAACCTGCACTACGCAGGTAGCGTCGGGCGTATTGCCCTACGGCTCGGTGCACGATGAGGCAAACCAACGATAACAAGATCTGAATTCATCGTGGGACCGACGCGCGTCCAAAAGGCACCGCTCGTTCGAGGCGTCCGGAGGAAGCCGAAAAATGGTTATGGTTAACGCGCCAGCCGCAATGCGAACCCAGCAATGGGGGACGCTAGAGTTTAGTTGCTCTGCGAGATTTAACTGCATCTACATATGCATATCCCATACCAACGTGTCTCTTACATACCACGTTACCAGTTTACATAGTACACAAAGTAATACCCTTAATAGTGCATCCCAACAAATTTAGCCTAGTATCAGCGAGGGAGCGGCGTCTCGGCGGGTGATGCTATAGACCTAGCTAACCTAGTACAAAGTTACCGGCCTAAGGGAATCTAGGGGAATCTAGGTTAGATCGTAGGCTGAATAGCCGCTAGTTTCAGATGGTAGTAGATGCCCCGATCTATCTATCCGTCTCCATCGGTTCCCCTCTTCCTATACGGGATGGGATCCGTGAGCAACCGTCGCCTTGATCTTGGGGTCAGAGCAGAATGTTACGTCCAAGGATATCAAATGATGAGCAATGCCATCTCGATTACTGGATTATTGAATATGGATACGTGGGTCCATGGTTGACAACACTATTTTTCTTCTCTGTATTCCGTAATATAAACACTATATTCTACGGGGGATGAATGCAGCCAGATTGGATGAATGAAGCTTACGTAAACATGAGGTCCGTAAACATGGTGAGACATGTCATGCAGGTTGTCAGCTTAGATATCTTGCCTATCTTGACCTTGTAACAGATAGATTAAAAAAGCACGTCTTGTTTAAGAAGGTGATGGTTGGAGAACATTTCTAGAAGATCGAGCAATAAGAAATGATTTTATCACATCATTCTCGCCCGGTCGGATGTATTCCACTCCTTAATTCATTTCAAGCCGTCCCACAAACCTCATGGGAATTGCAAGCATCCTCTTCCTTGTACCCGGTACAATAAATCCTCATGTTAGGTCCCACACGTGCTAGGTTACCACATCACAATATGAACCTTTTCATCATAGGTCGGTTTATTATTTAATCTTCTCTTTGCATTAAGAGATTCAACGTCTAATTCCAAGTCCCAGACTGCTTATAGCCGCTGGTTGGTGGTTTCCGTGCCACACCTTATATCAAGTACCTATATCAGAGGCTTCTATTGCATGGGTTCACAGCAGAGAATGAGTGCGGCGCAAGGATGAAACCGAGAACCCCAGAATTCACAATCCCGCTAAAAAGGCCAAGATAGCTTCTTTCCCAATGGGTTGCTTATCGCTACGCTTGAGAATGGGCTCCCTATTGCGTCTACACCGCCGTCCCGTGAAAGAGACTCCTTACCTTGGAGAGATAATTGCATATGTCGCGGTCGTGCCAATAGAGCCTACCTTTCTACATCTTTCGCATAATATGCATGCCAATGCTTGTACAGAACAACCGAGCCGGCGAGCCTGCCGTCTTGTGCTTCCAGTTAGGGTCCGGGATTCGGTGAAATGAGCAGCGATCTATCCCTGTGTTTTGGCCATGAGAAGAGCTAAAAGCCTCAGGTCCCCTGACGATCTCGATTTTCCATGTACAGCTAGCTATCTGCTGATTCTCGCTCAAGCTTGAGCCTCGGCGAAAATTATTGTCATCGGGCTCATGTGGGTGTTGGCAATTGCCAATCATCCTATGATTGACTGTGAAGCTTCTACGTGGTTCGATACGATAGGTAGACCCGGGGAAATAAATCACTTGACCTCAAGACCATTCATTACACCTTATAACACTAGGTAAGCACCTGAGATATGTAAAGAGTACTTACTCGGCATGCTCTAAGTTGCGATCACAAGCCATTACCTAGGGATATCATTGTTCAGATCTTTCATGATCTGATCAATACCTACCTGGTAGGCTTATAGTTGTGCTCTTATTATATGATTGCTGAAGATCCTCCACAAGTTTCGCACCCTAATGCCACTTTGTACCCCTGAACCTTGCTTTTAGCTTGATAATTTACTGCTACCCATCCGCGTGGCCATCGTCCATCCGGCGGCCCTTGCCCATGCTCGAAATAGATCTCGGTGAAGGCAATTTGCATTTCATTGTACCCCTTTGATATAAGTCGTGGTTGAATTTTCAAACGCCTATCTCTTCTTGGTTATAATAAGCCCGATAAGTCATATGTCTAATGCTATACTTATAACTTGGTAAGTTTAAAACTACTACTGTCTGAGGCGATATAGCATTTGACCAGGCTTTATTTTAACCTCATAGACGTGTTTACGATCGAAGTGTCACAAACTTGAGACGGGAGACAATGTTTCTCCTGGGAGCTATCGGCTACGCTTGTTACCGTGTTTCTAGAGTTATACTTGGCATATCCATTACCCGCCACGTCCTTGTCTCGATCTGCGTCTGAGCATACCTAGGTGGGTAGTGCATGGCTTCGTTGTTCATGATATTTGATACCCTTATGTAACATCGTTTGTACACATTGTACTTTGTTGCTCACGGCTGGGGTGGTATTGGAGATTAGATTGACTTCAGTGGCCGATGGCATTCCCTAGATCTCTGTATGATGCTACCGGGCGGCACAGTTTTCAGGTAGGAAACCCGGCGGCCAGTTGTCCTATCGTTTCGGTAAATGTTGTTTATCTATTAGTTGCTCTAACGCTCGGTTTTTGGAGGCTCTTGGAGCTTTGACCCTTGATGCGATGCAGCTTGGTAGAGGTGGAAAAAAATGTATTTCTTAAAAAAAAAATTAAGAAAAGCATCACGTGCTGCCATGAAATATCGCATCGTTATTGTATGAAAGACCAAACACATTATTTGACCACTTCATCAATTTGTTCTGGATTCATCAGACGGAAAACTCCATCGTCCCCCTGCCTATCAAGCTCATGGACGTGGACAGGGGACTAAAGCTAACAGAGCTACTATGCAGGCTACGGATTGTAGTGTGATCTCTTTGCGACACCTTGCAGCTCCTCTAGACCCCGGCTAGATTACTTAGATTACTACAGTAACTCTAGGCATGTAGCTAGGCTACCTGGTGTCTCCTTGCGAAAAGTGCTAGGGCTCAGGGCTATCACCAACCAGGAAGCCAGGACGCGGGCAAAATTGAAAAAGATGAGATCGTCCCGACATCACTAACTCATTCGAGAAAGATTGAGGGGCAAGCTAGTAACGAGTCGGTGCTGGTACCGCCATTTGAACGCCACAAAAGCCTGGAGGAATGCCACGAGCTTGTGACAAGGGGGGGGGGGGGGGGGGGGGGCGCCCAAGGGCCATGGATGGTGGTTCATTATTTAAGGATGGATTATTATATACTTTATGGGTTTTTTAACAGGCAAAGTGGGGTAATAGGATAAA
>MU376201.1:77058-131952 GCA_022495205.1 Hypoxylon sp. FL1150 | reverse complement strand
CCGGGCCCGGCCCCCCCGCCCACCCTCCCGCCCCCCCCCCGGCCCCGCCCCCCGCCCCCCCCCCCGGCGCCCGGCCGCCCCCGGCGGGCCCCCCCCCCCCCCCGATCGCTGGTCTTGTCCGTCAGATTTTTCCGATGGTATTTTTCTTAACTTCTTCCTTTTGATCCCCAGCTAGAGAGCGTAAAGGAAGAAAGAGAAAAGAAGCATATCCAGGAACAAGCTGTCGGAGCTGCGTGCCCATGCCTCGGAGTTTATTTACCTACCTAGTTAGCTTAATCAAGCGATCAGGTTACATCGGTATGAGCACGGAGTGCACTCGATCTTTGGTACGTTTCAAGCTAGTTTTCCTTGGTGAACATTTTTTTACCCTGCCGTGAGCCGTCGTCCGCCAGTGGGACGCTCCTCTTTTCATATGCCAGGTTTTATTAAAGAACGCGATCGGGTCACAGACTCCTAGACGCAGAGACGATTGTTCGCTGCTACATTTTACATACATAGTAGTATTGGCCCAAGCCAACCATGCTTGTCGGAAGCTACTAAAACGGCGGACCGGCCACTGCCGCTGGCCAGGGAACCTAATCCCCCTTACCAGTCAACCAGTCTTATTATGTCTACCTAACCTAAGATATCCATTCATCACTTCACTTGGGAAGGTATATCCTTGCCGAAGTACTATGTAAACAATTCTTAGTGAATACTATGGTGTTAGGGGTTAGTTGAACTACCTGGGTAGGCATATGTTTGGCGCCTTGGCGATTACAAGGGCTACAGCAATGCGATACTTTTCTGATTAGCTGCCGAAGATATTTCCGCTCCGTGGGTCAATGCCACGCCTGTAAGTGACCTGACAGGGTACTTTAACTTTGGCCTGATACCATAGTAAATTTGGCTGAGATATTTTGAATATATGAGATGACTGGGACGATGAACATACCTAAGCAGTAGAGGAATGCTAAAGCAAAGCATTAGGTACAGATAGGTACGGAAAGATGCGCAAAAGAGTGCAGGAAATATAGAACAGAAGGGTAAAAAAATACCTTTACACTGCTTCTAAGATTCCGAATGCACATCATGCACCCCAACGGGCCTCGTCTACCTGGCACACAACCGAGAGGAATGCCGACTCGCCAGCCAGTCCTACCTACCTAGGTACATATCCAGAACGTCCTGCACTAATAAATAATGCGCAGCTATGTAGGTACTTGAATACAATACGGCTCTCCAGCCTGCCAGTGTGGAGGTTGCATAGCCTAGGATTCCTACATGGCCCAGGGCAGACCATCGAAACCGACATTAGGATGCCTGTAGTATAGTAATGTTGCATGAGTGCGCACTTGGGAAAACTTACCTAGCTCTAGTTCATATTTAGTATCAAAGCATGGGACAAGTAGGCCGATTCGCCATCACGGCCTGGGCCCCTTGATCTGGCAAGGTCCTAGGGTCTACTCACAGTGTGCTTATATTAGGGTCAAGCTAGGGCCCAGGCCGGTGGCCCACCTACTATGTACACAGCTCGAAACACCGTAGCCCAGCACTCTTGTACCCAGGTATGTATTGTCGATGAGCATCACTCGCGGTTTCCTTCCCTGTGCTATTCGCAGGGGGGTAGTAGTGGAAGGATTCAGTTTGACCCCTCTAGATTACATATATTTCCCGACTTTTTGCTTTCGGCGCCAGACCGGGGCGGGAGACCCGATGGATGGCAGCTTTTTGACAAGATGCGAACTACCTGGGTTAGCAGAAACTACCTAGCAGCAGGACCTGAGTAGTAGCAGTCGACCTATGACCTATTACCTATGACCTATAGCCTTCGACCTATGCCGTAGGTTTGCCATCGTCTTTCTCCTCAAATCACTGCCTCTTCCAGAACTTGTTACCCTTCTCCTGTTACTAGTTCCCTCTTTAACCCGCGGAGGCACATCTACCAATCTCGTTGCCAACCGGGAATCCCTCCCCCCAAGTAACACCACATCCAACCCGTATTGTGCTCTATACTCCATACATATATTAGTACATAATCGTTGTCGCCTACCGGCAGACTCACCCTTCCTGTTTAGGCAACCCTCTCATCTCCAACCCTCTTAATGCCAGCAGGAACCGTCAACCCAGCAGAAGATAGCAGTATTAAATGCTGGATCGCAGTAGCCACAGCGCACCCGAGACTCTGTTTCCAGCCGGTCGTCCGTCCCGTGTAGTCTGGGAGCCCCCGCTAGGGCAATCTGTTGGGTCGTCAAATCGTCAGGGGAGGCGGGACAAGTAAAAAGAAGACTAGAGCTAGAACGGTTTACTAGTAGCACAACGCTGCTGCAACACCGTAAAAACAACAACAAGAGCAGCTGGTCCTAGGGTTTCCTTGAAAGTCGAAAAGAATATACGAGGGATTACCCGTACCAAAACTCGGGCTCCGCGGTGTTGGTACGAGGGTGGTAGTTTTCGGTCGAACGCACCCCCCCTCCCCTTGGTCGAAAAGTCCCCCATCCGCTGTATGTTCATCATCCTACGACTAAACCACGTTGGAATGGTGTCTGGATTCTGCTCTAATACTCGGCCGTACCCTACGACGCAGCTCTTTGCATGTCCCTCGAGCGGTAACTCTCCCCGGATCGCATCTAACTGGGGAGAGCCCACATCAAGAATCTTCTCACGATGGCGGCATCGTCGCATAATTCTTTCCCGCGTTCTCCTAATCCATCTACAAGGTCGTACGACTCTTCCTCAGTCTCTTCGGCAACGTCGCCTCGGCCGCAGGTACAGCTCTTGGGCAATTTAATGGGGTCCAGCTCGAGGCCGAATACGGCGCAAGCACCGCAGCCCATTGGGATTCCGCCGCTGCCTCCGGTATCCCAGACCGGATTTCAGCCGTACACGCCAGTAACGGCAACTTCCGTGATGGGCCGAGACTCGCTGCCGCCAACAGACTCGGTAGCGAGTACACCAGGGCTCTCGAGTGCGCAGTTGTCGGCGAACGTTTCGGCTCAGAAGCGTGCCTATCGCCAGAGGAGGAAGGATCCCAGGTATGTACTCGATGAGAAGTTTTGATTCACGTCCCGGTTCTTCCAACGAGCGAACGAATTACGTATCATGTCTTCTCCTGTTACCTTTCACTCCCACTCGGCCTCCTGGTAAAAACAGAACTCGATGCTGACTTCTGGGTACGGGGCTTTGGAGAAGACGGACGCTAACTTTTCCGTAAGCCATGTTTCCTTGGTGGAAAAGCTAGCGTTCGACTTCTTAGGCTCTGTACATTTGTAAAGTTGCGATGCCTGTCGGGAAAGAAAGGTCAAGTGTGATGCTACAGAGACGACAAGCTGTTCGGAATGCTCCAGCCGTAACGTCAAATGTCAGTTTACCAAGGAGACCAACAGACGGATGTCTTCCATCAAACAAGTGCAGGACCTCGAGAAGCAGATAGAGAGGGTAAGAAGGGAAAACAGCAATCTGCGCCGCAACCTTGCCGAACGAGGTGAACACATGGATGTCGACGCAGAAGGGGCGGAACAGCTGCTTCATCATCCTCCAGACCTAAACTCCGAGCCTAGAAAACGGAAAAGGGCAGCCACTCTACTGCAGGACCCTGCTCGAGCGAGGGCGGCTTTCCGGGATTTCTCGAGGGGCGTGCTCAAACCCCCAGTGCCGTACAGGCAGCCCCAAGTACCTATCGCTAGATTCGATCGCCCAAGGCCGCCGCTGCCCCCCAAGTCGATTGTGGAGAAGCTGCTCAACACGTATTACGGGGCGGCACACATCATGATGCCGATATTGCACTGGCCAACGCTACAGAACGAGGTAGAAGAGCTATACCGGAACCCCAGCAACCTACTACGGGTCCCTGTCTCGTGGAATTCCATGTTCTTTGCCGTACTAGCGGTAGGAAGTCTTTTTAGTAACGACCCCTGTCCCGATCGGACCTTACGGGCTAGCGAGTTCTTAGAGGCGTCGCGGAGCCTGACAGACCCGTGGAATAACGACTTTGACCTAGATAATGTCCGAGCATCGTTTCTAACATCCCTGGCTCTAAACGAACTAAATCTAAAGTCTGCAGCTTGGAATTCGTTGGGTAATGCTGTCAGGATCGCGCAGGATCTCGACTTCCACCTAGAAGTAACAGGAATACGGTCCAGGGTCGATGCGGACATGAGGAGAAGGGTGTGGTGGGCGATTTACATACTCGACCGGACCTTGTCGATGGAGCTGGGGCGCCCTTTCATGATCGACGATGCCGACTGTGATGTAGCACTTCCGGAGCCCTTCGACGATCATCTACTTCACGCCGAAGGCCCTATACACCCTGCGAACGGCGTCCCCTTAACTCACTTTCTACACGCTATAATAAATATTGTACGGTCTTTCTCCGCGATGAGAAAGGCCTTTTCGAGTCCGATCGTCGAGCCACCACGGCTGGCAACGTTCGACAACCACTTCATGGCCTGTCAGAAATTGTTTCCAGAGGCTTGTGGAGCAAACAACGCCTCCCTGATCGCTCCTCATATGCTAATGCCTCTTGTCTATCTTCTTAGTGCCCGACTGCAGCTCCACCGTCATAACCTCGCCCCTAGCTGCCCCTGGGAAGCTCGAAGCGATGCGATTCACCAGTGCAAAGTCACGGCGATAGAGACGGCAAGTCTAATCGCCCAAACTAACGCGACGCTCGCCGATACCGCCACGGCCCTTCTCGTGACGCATATCTTTCGATCTACTCTATTCCTGCTCTTAACGGGCTGTCACGAGTTAGCGTCTACTTGCATGCGGGCTCTTAAGTCAATCGACGTGCGACGCGACGTTGTGGTGCCCTGTGGACGCTACCTTGCCTTTTTCCTGCAGATTTTGGGAGTCAAACGACGAGAAATATTATCGCACCTTTCTCATACAACCATATCCGGTTATCACACCCAACCGGCCTTGCCTGACCCCAGAGCGATCCAGGATGCGCTGCTAAAAGACGAAGAGCTGTTGATCTACGTGAGTGCGGACATGCAAGCCAGCGCGGAAACATCGTGGGTGTGGATGGGGGCAGAGCACGAGGCTCCGTTGGCGATGTCATCTTCAACCGGGGCCAGTCTGGCGCATCCAGATACCCGGACAGGGCTAAATCCCAAAGAGAGGGAAGACTGGGGAGGGTGGGACAACCTAATAGACATTGCCAGGAGTCTCGCTTCTGCAACGGCCAGCCCAGCCTCCGGATACGCGCCTCGGGCCCAAACACTTCTGCCGATCAAGATGGAACCAGGGGCGAACATGTCACCGGGCGGCACGGCCGAAGCTGGGAGCAGCAGAAACAGCCCGATTGCCGTGGGGGCGTCAGGGAGCCGCAGTACGGAAAGAATCAGCATTGCGAATATAATCTAATACGTTACCCCGACGAAAACGAACTATTTCTGTTGCTAAGACAGGAAGAGAGGAGGAAGAGAAAAAGAGCAAAGGGGGAGGTTCACCGGACGAGACCCGACGAAGCTACGATGTCGACGAACTAGCGAACGAGAATACCCGTTATTCTTTCTCTACTTTGCTTTTATTGTTTTATTTCCAATCGAAGGCGCTTTTTGCAGGAAGCGTAACGTATTTGTACGACTATTCTATACCGTTATTTGCATCGTTATGGCAATACCCAAACTCGATATGGTTCAATCAGACATCCATCAAGGGGAGGTCTCTTTGGATTCTATTTCTTTCCACCCGATACGGTCTGGTTTCTTTCGGCTTCTCGACATTAGATCTTCTTGGGACATGCCCAGGACACGGGCAGACGATACTGCATATTTCTCACAGTCACTACCGAAAACTTTCCTTTCCCCCTTTTCTACGGCGTGCGTGGCAGGGCTAAGTGGACCACGTCTATTGTGAGCATCGAGGCGGGAGACACTGCGATTTTCGTCAAATACCCAGACTGCCACGGCAATTTGTTTGAAAACATATAAAGGGATTACTTTTGGGAGTCTGTCGTCGCAGGGAAGCTTATCGGCAGCACTCTGCCATCTTAGTGCCTGACGATCACTCTCGAGGCGCAGGCAGCGGGATTCGAGGGGTGCTAACAAAAATGTTTAATGTTGCAATATGCTCTGCATCTAGTCTCTACACCTAGTCGTACATGCATGTTCCATTGTATGTGGCAGCAATTTTACCTGAACATAACTTCGCTTCGCATCAAATTAACCCAGATCAATACACTTCACTCAATGACTAATGTCACTTTTCCTGATGAACCGAAATAGTGACATGCATCGCTACATACGATTATGAGGGTGTGCAAGCTGATCATTCACCTAGGCTGGAGCTAAGGCGTACCTTTTTGGCGAATCACAGCGATATGCCTAGTATGCAGTCATGCTGGAATTAGTCCATGTCAGACCCTTCTACACGTGTCAGACACGGCGCCAACAGACTTTCTGCAGTGCGATTCAGTTTCAGCTAGGTTAAGTATAATTCAACACGCTGGCTGACATGATGATCCGTTTAGCGAGCATGAACATCAACTCGACAGATCTACTTGGGGTGGTGCGGTATGTAGAACGGCAAGGGTGGTGTGACTAGAGCCCCGAGCTGCTGGGAGCGGTTAATAATAGCTCCTTGGGGGCAAACTTGTCTGCCGAAAGACCATCTTGAGTTACCCTACGCTGCAAGAACCTACTTCGACTCACCTATGAGGGGTTTGATCCGCTATGCAGGTTAGCATTGACTTGAAACAGCTCCGTTGGAGGGCGTTGAGGGGGTGCGCGCGGACGGAAATTCCCTCGAAAAGGCTTTTATTGGTACGTGCAAGGGTGGAAGGAGTTTGGCGCACACCTCTTTTCGGGGCGCGGGATCGTGAAACAGCAAGGGTGTTGAATTTGGGTCGTATACCTCGATGGTACTACTACTCCAAAGCTCGCTCTGTTCAGCTCGGAATTTCCGCATGCTACCGGGCCGGTAGACACAAGTAGGTACCTGATGTGACGTGACAACCTCAACCTAATCAGAAATTCGAGACCATGGCCTATATACTCGATCCAGCCATTCATTGGTAACTCTTGGCTAATACGTGCTACTACCGCTTCAATTTGCAAACAGAATCGTAGTTGAGCCGTCGGTATACCGCTATAGTCGATGTTCTTCTATCTTAGTAAGTCGGATATTGCACCTTCGGGTAATGATCTCCCGAGTTTCGAAGATCCTTAGAGTTGTTTACCCAGGAGGCTGCATCAGCCGTGATGTCGTATTAATGTTATATTTCAGGAAGCCATTGACCTTGGATATGATGGAACCGCAAGTTATGAAAGGTATACTTCGAAATATCCGAGGTCTGGCCAGACATATCCTCTTCTAGTTCAAGAATAAGAATGTTCTATTTGAGTGAAATCTTTTAATAGCTTATTCTAGGTGTTTGCACCAATTAGTAAGAATTCGTCGATCTAATTAACTTAGGTAGCAATTCAGTTCAACTGCGAGCATCCCTTCAAGAGTTACCATTTACTTACTTCTTCTCAGTTGTTTTTCGTTGATTATTATGGCTGTTTTCAGTTATTTATAGGAGCCGCCGAGTAACCCAAAGAGTTGCATATTTTATGCTACGCGCCTAAGACATGGCTGGGTTTGTTTAAGGGCATTAAGTCCTTCCGAGAACAATACGCGCACTCACCCCTTACCCCTGAGCCCCCGTTCTGCTCCCGTTTTTCGTCATCTACTTAGATAAATGGTCGATTCTGTCTTTATACTGAACTTAGATATAACATGATACCCATACTTTATGCCACGGGCTTTTGTTAGTATTTAAGTTTCTAAAGGTAGCGGTGGACAAGGGCATTCAAAGCTAGCAGAAGAGAGAACAACTAATTTAAAGACATGATATTAACCTCCCTGAGACATGTAGGTAGGTGAGGTCGCATTGTTAGGGACTATCCATAGATAAACCTCCCTCTTCACCTTCATCATTAACGAGCCAACTCATAGAGCCATCTGAGGGTGTCGAATACGCGAGGACTAAAGTTCTCCTTTCGCTAGGACCCGTATCATGGCCAATGAAATCGCGAATAGCAGCAAAGCTCGATTTTTGGGCGGCGTAATTGAGGAGCCGCTCTTCTACTAGGTTATTAGTAGGTTATCGTGAATGGACTCAAATCCAGAAGAAATACGAATAATGGTTATTGCGTCTTGACTGAGATGGTTCTGCGTATGTTCAGTAGTCGTCTTCAGCGTCACCTGTTACTCGGTGAGGATCGTGCTGGTATTCTCGAGTGATTGGCATGTATCATCAGTCTCTTGTAATGATTCGTGGCGCTGCTTTTCTTTGAAATCCTCCACGTCGTGCTGCTTGGCAGTTCTTGATAACTCGATGACTTGATGACCAACTTGCTTCTCGAGAGCAGCCATTGGCATCAACCCTTTCTAGCTCTTCCTATATTACCTTTGCATTCTCATCCCAGCGCCGACGTTCATGTTCCGCTACGCGAAGCTTATCGACGATGCCTTCCAGGGCTTGGGCTCGTTCGTTGTATAATTGTAGGAGGGGAAGGGGGGTAATCGATAGAGGTCCGCGCCGGCGGCTCCTCATCTAGCCGCTCAAGTGAGCAAAAGGTTCCCAGCTGAGCCTAAAGAAAGTAACACATTCAAGAAGACTTCTCATCATGTAATAAGTTAGGATTCCTACTTCTGCCGTCGATGTTTTAATGCGAAACATGTGGACTTGCGGGCCACCGAAAGAACACTGATTTGATGATAGGCGAGTCTCCCAGGCTCTAATAAAACCCCCACGATCTAATCTTGTAAATACCTACACTTTCCTCCATTGTATACTATAATCTTGTCGATTATTCGGTGTACCCAGCAGATGAGCAGGTTGCATTGGCGTAGTCTATGCGAAAGGGAGTATCGCTACGTCACACAACCCTTTATTCTGAAAATCCCTTGACTATCACCCAGTCTCTAAGCTCTACTTGGCGCTAAAGGGTAGGCACATAGGAGGTAGGTAAGTTTCTCATAGGAGTATTTTTGCTGGTATACATAGAGGAGCGAGGTTTTAGTTGAGGTGTCCTGCGCTACATGAATTCACGCAACTTGGCATGGACAAGAACTCCTCCCGAAAAAACGCACTTCGCGACCTAAGATAATTCATTGATTCTCATCCCTACCTAATTTATTCCAAGGTACGATAACCACTGGTGCTCGTGCAACGATAGTCCAACTATGTTTAGGTAGGTTACATTCGGCTACAACACAGGTCGATCGCTGTTAATGTATGTAGTCGTTAATCAAGAAATGATATTGGCTAGAGGTGCTCGCATGTAGGGAGCCAATAGTATGGGGATTTTCTTTTTCTCCATCGATTCTTATTTATTTGGTCGCCGGGTCCCCTTGTCGGGTCTCTTACTCCATGTTTAGACCGATCACTCGGGCTTCAGCGCGATGGAGAAGGTCGCCGACGTCAGGTATGCCCCCTAGCACACCTACTTCGTAAACTCCCAGTAACTTTACACTTATTCAAGAAAATGACCAAGGCCCAGACCTAGAAGCATTCTGCGGAGTGTCTACGCGACATTGGCCGCAATCATATCATACCCGCTCACACGGGAAACACTCCACGATCATCTCGGCGCATTCAAAATTCGATGATCCACTCCATACCTATATTCAAGTCGACATGTATTTTCAATCGGATGAGCATCTTCTCTGACTTATGTCGTACGTTGGAGAAAAACTCCGTGATGATGCTCCTTTTCTTCACGGGGTAAATATTCATTTCTTGGTACGGTGCCATCCCCTGAATAGTAAGTGCCCAAGGAGGTAGCTAACCGTTCACTTGAAGTACCTATCCAGTTCAGCATCAATCAGTCCTCGTTATGCGCCCCTGTCAACGGACCAGCGAGACCCTGCATGCGACGTCCCAGTAAATCATCCGAACTATCCAGCTTGACGAGGCTCTTAGACTTTTGCCCAAACCCGGTCCTGCCGTTGGATTTCCTCTTGGTGTTTCCATTCGACCTCCGCGCTTCGTTTTCCTCTGCTTGCTCCGAGCTGCTCGATGTCGCCTTTGCTTCGTCGCTCGTCGCTCTCGTTCGCATCTTCGTCATGCTTATCTCAAGGTGGTCCTCGTCGCCGCTAGATTCGGTGCGCGAATGGTGACGCTGTGGTACCTGTTGTCCGCTCTGAAGCAGACGCACGTCTGCGGTGTTGAGTAGATCGACGGCCCACCGCGCGCACCGGTCGATCAACTTCCACGCAGGTGGATAAAGCGACGGAAACTGCGAGAAGCCGTGGCTAATGCCGGGAATCAGAACCACCTCCGCAACATCTTTCTCGTCAAAGTCTGTAATGTCATCCAAGCCTTTCATTCCCTGAGACGCGCGATGGGAGTGGAAAGCTTGCTTGACGCGGCGCAAGCGACCTGCAAAAATGACCGTATCGTCCACTAAAGGATCTCGTTCGCCGGTGAGGAAGTACGTCTTCGGAAATTTCTGTAGCAAATAGTCCGGGGCTAGTATAGGGGATAATAGGTACTCCTGAGAGAAGTCGGGTCGATTATGTGGTCCGATGTACAAGATGATCATCGCACGCATCATCTCGGGTGATAGGACTCGGTCGTTAAAATAGGAAATCATAGAAGCCATAGCTAGGCGTGTTTGCATAGGTTCGGGTCGATGAGACATCGATCTGGTATCTCGGGTCAAAGGCATCGGTGAGGGCTGAGGCTTCCTCCATGTCTGGCGATTCGCGTGCGAGTATTCCGGTTGAGGGCTACGAAGCTCGCTGTCGTCCGGATTAACGGTTAACTTGGGCGATTTCGCGCCGGGTACCGGAGCAGAAGGCTCTTCGTCCTCGTCGTCGGACTGGTGAGGCGTGCCTACGAGGTCGTTATACTGCATGCTCTTCCTGCGTAGATAGTCCTTGTTCGTGACACGCATGCGCCGATCTTTAATGAGGGACATCTGCTCATCCGACATCCAATTCCCAATATTCATATCCAGGGCTGGATACAATAATACGAGCCCGGAGGGCACGGGTAGCTCCGCCTGAACAGTTGATTGGCGTGTCTTAGTGGCACTCTCGGTCACCATCAGAGTCATGGCTGTCGCAAGATTACCGCCGGCACTGTCGCCCGTTACCACCACCCGCGGAGTTTCCGCCCCCGACATCCCTATGCACCGCCCCTTGCTCCTGATAATGGTCGTATACACGTCGAAGCATTCATTGAGAGCATACGGATACGGGAACTCTGGTGCTTTCCGGTAATCCAGACTAAGCACCGGAAGGCCCGTCTTGCCTGCCCAGGCAAACAGCCTGTCATCGTTGCACCGCGGGTCCATAGCCACGAAGCCACCTCCCGGAATGTCTAGAATCATCTTGTTGATATGTTCGAGGTCCGAGACGGGTCCGTCGTAGTACAGCCACGCCGAAACAGGCTCTTTATAGTCGCTCGTGCTGGGTCGGGGGATGCGAATTGCTCGTGGCGGCCATCGCGTAAACCGGGGACGCACCAGTTTCTGTAGAGCCTGTAGATACGGCGTGGTCCCCTTGTTCCAACTCACCCTGAAATGTTCGATGGTTATAGTACCCCTGACTTTTCGCACCTTCTCGTCCGCGCGCTCCGCCGCTATCAGGTAGAAAAGGGAGAAGACCATGCTAGCTATGTCCCGCATCCACTTCCTTCTGATCCTCATGGCCGTCCAGAAGCCCGCATCCAGCGCAGTCAGAACCCAAGTTGCACGGAAGTATTTTGCGTCGTACATATTTGCCATCGGCTCCGGGCTCGCAAGCCCGACGAGAGTGCTAAAGTTTCGAGCGGCATATAGATACATCATGGTAAAGACCACAGTCTGCCATGTCGTTAATAGTTTCGATGATATTTTCGATAAGCGTCGAATAAGTGGCGGGCCATGTCGATGACCTCTGAACACTGTTAGCTACGCCGTATCTCGTCATGATTGATCGAACCAGACCTCACTTGATTAAATAGAAGGACCAAAATGTTAGTACAGCAAGCACCTGGAGCCTGCGCGACTTCACAGAAGGTTTACCGAGGACGTGGTCTATCATATTGTACAGTAGGCATGCAGATAATAAACATGTGACAAGAGCAAAGGATATGAATGGAATCTAAAGAATCTGGGTAGTTTCAGAACAGGAATAATTGAAATAGGAGCCCGGATTTGATGAGACCACGATAGACGATAGGAAAGCAACGAGATAAAAATCTGAAACTACTAGACTACAGGGTCAGATTGATCTGGAGAGGAAACACGACATGTGAATTGCGACATAGTTCCCTGTGGCTTGCCAAGGAATACCGAGTTGGTTTGAGACGGGCAGTCCGGATGGCACAACGACAGGTTCCAAGCCACTCGGAAGCAGACAATAGAAGAAGGATCCGAGGTAGCTTTTAGATCAGGAAGAGATTTGCTGACCAAATCTGACGGGATGAGGATGAGGTTGATTGGATATGGAAGCTGGCTTGCGATGGAAAGCTGGAGCCTTTCGGCTCTTCTGGTGACGGGTGACGTTTTCGTCGAGGGCTCGAATATACGAGCCAGGCTGACATGTGAAAATCGTCCATACCAATAAGGGCGCTAAGTTGATCAGCAGGCATTCCCCCACACGCTCATAGTCCGGGGGGGGGGCTGCTAAAGAGTCCCCGCGTTGGAGTTGGAGATTTGGAGAAGGCGACCTGAAATTCCCAGCCAGCTGGGCCTGTAGCTCGGCATCGCGAACGCACACGTGTATGCGCTGTGTTGCGCGGGTATCTGTTTGTTCTAGTGCTTCAGGAATCAACCACTTGTCAAGTGAAAGAAGACCAAGAGAAGGAAAAGGAGAACCTTCCCCCTTTTCCTCACTAGGTACATAATGCTGATAGTTCTTAACTATAGTGAGTGTACACCCGATTAAAGCGTGTCTTTCCATGCGGCATTGGAACAGAGTAAGCAAACGATATCGAAGTGCCATTCGGAATCTAATGGAAATTTTGACACAAGCCCATGCCCCTTGCCTTGCAACGAGGAGGATGCCGTCGAAACCCCAATTTAGGTGACTTACCATGTAGGAAGTAGGTGGTAACGTGAGAGCTATTAGCTTGCGTCTGACCACGACGAATATGAAAAATATCCAACTAATAAAAAAGCTAGAAAGAATTTACCCCTCTTAAGATTATTATGTTTAACGCTCGCAAAAATTGGTTTCGTTACCCGCACTTGAGAAGCTGCAGGTGACCTTACGTGAAAAGGAAAATGAAGTAGTAGCACGGCAGAGCGACTGCTTCCATGACAAATACTTTGCAGTTGGGAATTGGACATTCGATATGTTTGAATGAACATGGAGACAATGACTCGCAGACGCAGACGGATGACCCGATGTGGCAGCTTCGTAGCTTGAGCTTTTTCTTCTAATGTGTTCATTGGAACTTTCAACGGATGCGAGATCGGAATTACATTTAGGCTAGTTCTTATCGATAATGGAGCAGGTGTGAATCATTAGGTATCGTTATTTTTGGTTGGGATGTGATGGGATGGTTTCACCCACCGTTTCTCGACATATATCAGGCTAGGCAAGTCGACGGGAACCCTTTCGAAACCTCTCGACTTGTTCTCTTCCCTGCCTATTACCACAGTACGACGTCAAGACCTTCGATATGGCTTTCAGGCTTCCAGTTCGACGAATTGCCCCTGCCGGCGTGAGAGGTCTATCGTCGCAGGCCACAGCGGCGTCTAACCGATCGCGAAATGTAACCTCTGGCGATGCCCCTCTACCGAACCCCGATCCGTCAGAAGACTCCCCAAGCGCATCGTTGGTAAAGGACTATTCTCGATACATGCTAGCAACCTATGCTAGACCTCCACTCGTCTTCGTTAAAGGTGAAGGTTCGTACCTGTGGGATGCGGAAAACCGCCAGTATCTAGACTTCACAGCTGGCATTGCCGTCAATGGACTCGGCCATAGTGATCCGGGCCTGGCGAAGATTATCGTTGATCAGGTGAGCGATGGAGTTTTCTAATATCTTGGGTCTTTTGTGTATGTGCATTGGGTGCTAATTTGGCTACTACTCCTCCCAGGCCCAAACACTATGGCATGCATCCAATCTCTACTTCAACAAGTGGACGGGACCGCTTTCCCAAATCCTAGTCGAAAAGACCCTCGAATCCGGTGCGATGCACGACGCGGCGACGGTCTTCGTATGCAACTCGGGCTCCGAGGCAAACGAGGCCGCCATCAAATTCTCCCGGAAGGTCGGCAAGATCGTGGACCCGACGGGGGAAAAGTACGAATTCGTCTCCTTCCGCAACTCGTTCCACGGGCGGACGATGGGCAGTCTGTCGGCGACCCCGAACCCGAAATACCAGGAACCCTTTGCGCCGATGCTGCCCGGTTTCAAATACGGAACTTACAACGACGTCGGTGCGATCAACGACCTGGTCACGGAAAAGACATGCGGTGTGATAATCGAGCCTATCCAGGGTGAAGGAGGTGTGAACGTCGCCACCGACGAGTTCCTCACTGCCCTGGCGAAGCGATGCCGCCAAGTAGGCGCTGTCCTGATCTACGACGAGATCCAATGCGGCCTCTCCCGGACCGGGACTCTCTGGGCTCATGGCCATCTTCCCAAGGAGGCACACCCGGACATCGTCACCACGGCGAAGGCTCTCGGTAACGGGTTCCCCGTCGGCGCCACGATCGTCAACAACCACGTCAGCGAAAAGATCAAGATCGGCGACCACGGCACGACCTTCGGCGGCAACCCGATGGCGTGTCGACTCGCGCATTACGTCGTCCGCCAGCTCGCGAACCCGGCGCTGCAGCAGGGCGTCGTCTCCAAGTCCAAGATCTTCACGGATAGGTTCGAGCGCATGAAGGAGCGGTTCCCCGAGCTGATCACCGAGATCCGCGGCAGGGGTCTGATTCTTGGTCTCCAGCTGACCCAAGACCCGAACCCGATCGTGAAGGCCGCTAGGGAGAGAGGGCTGCTGGTGATTACCTGCGGGACCAATACCCTCCGATTTGTCCCGCCGCTCACGGTCAGCGAGGCGGAGATCGAGAGCGGCCTGGACATTCTGGAGGAGGCCATCGAGGCGACGCGGTGACGGTCTGTTTCTGCATTGGCAAGGCGTTCTGGGACATGAAAAAGAAAGAAGGATCTCCTTTCAAGCTCAAATTTAGGACACGTTTATCACGAAGCGGCCGCGGTTATAGACAGCGCAGGTGTCATAAATCCAGATGTATCTGGGTAAGTACCCAGGTAAATATTTACTGATGATAGATGCTAGACTTTCGAGGGATGATGTATTTCTCGAAGCTTACGATATATATGAATAGAGCTCAAATGCACATGAACATGCGGATTTTAAGCTAGGTATTTAATGCTAGATGTCATGATGCTCCCCTTTTCGATGAGCCTACCTATACGTAGTTGAAATTCCTAGTAGAACTGTTGACTCCTCTTGTACTACTACCTACTCTCTGATGCTTCGCTCACTGAAGCTCGATAACGACTACAACACATATAATTACTTTAGGTACTGGTTATTCATGAGATACTTTGCGACACCATAGGAACCAGTTAAAATTTGAACAGCGCATTGTGAATTTCAGGAATACAAGGCGTGCAACTACCTAAAGTAAAGGGGTCTAAACCGGGTTGTCTCTCATAAGGGCACGCTATACTCCTCAATCCATACTACCTAAGGTATCAGTGCCTATGTGTACGGAAATGCAATGCAATGCGGGCAAGCCGGGAATGATGTTGACAAAGTCAGGTATATCTTGATCAGGCAGGCAAAAAGAGGAAATATCCTTGTACTCCTTCGCAAAAGCATCGCGATTCTAAATCATAACGCTCCTCGGACAATGTGATGCTTCGATATGACAAGAGGTATGACGATGACGTCAAGCGCAGCTCGATGTCGAGTTGACCCCGAGTGGAGAGCGCGCCCTTTTGTCTGTCGCTCCACCAAAGGAGCGCAATCGGCGAGATATGTCCCTTTTATTCGTGTTTGGCGCCGTTCCTTTACTCAAAGGGAGCGCAAGTAAAGGCCCCTCGAACTTTGCCATTTTTATATCCGTCCATCTATGAAAAGTCAGTATGGTGGGCGGGAGCAAACAGCAGCGCCAAGAAGGTGCACTTACGATATCAACAATACTGGCATACGTGCCGCCGACTAACACGACCATTCCGATGATGAACACCAAACCGTTGACGATACTCTTCAGCAAGTTCTCCTTGGCATACCACTTGCCCTCCCTGATAAGCTTGAACCAGAAGATGGCCGGGAAATAGAACGTGAACCCTGAAATAAAGAGCGCCGACGAGATAGCCAGCAGGTCCGAGAAGAAGGGAATGGCCTCTGCGATAACCCACGCGATAATCGTGATAACAGTGATAAGTGCGATCCAGGTAACCCAGCCCTTGGTGGTGTTGATGAAGCGGGTGACCGAGTTCTTGTAGACGCGGCCGTGGATGTATCGGCCGACGACGGTGCCGTTGATGGATCCCGAGATGAAGATGACGGGCAGGGCAATGCCGAATGCGATTTTAGAGACTAACGAGCCGGCAGATAGGAGAGAGGGAGATTTGACATCTTGGCCGACGAAGCAGTAGATGAGCGCTCCAGTCAAGGTATAAATGACGATCTCAATAAGACCGAGCGCCCAGATGGACTTGACGAAATGTCTAGGGGTATGCATCTCGTCCATGAAGGAGAACTGGCAGATGGCAAAACTGTAGGCGAAGACGATGTTGGTGATAGCGATGAAGGCGCTAGTGAAGGTGAGGTTTTCCTGGGGCCAGGCAGACCAGTCGGAAGAGACTCCAGCATCGGTCCGCTGGACACCCGTCGCGATGATTGTGATGAAGATGGCGGCAATGATGGATACGAAATCGATGTAACCGAGGATGGCGACCTCGGCAAAGGAGGGTGGAATTGCCAGGACTAAGAGGATAATGGCGGAGACGACACCGAAGACCAACGAGCAAGTACCGTTATTTGTTATGTTGAGGAAGGCGATGGTACCGGTGAGACAATGCGAGCCGACGAGGAAAACCAACTGCAGGACGAACATGGCACCGACCAGCTCGTACCCGAACTTGCCCAAGATCAAGCGACCGGCATCCGCATAGTGCTGCACCTCCGGAAACTTCAGCTTCACCTGTCCGACGACGTAGCTGGTGTAGATGGCGATGAGACCCAGGCCGACGCTGAGGATGGTACCCGCTACCATACCGAGAGTAGCGAAGGCAGCGGGCATACTCAGACTACCCAGGGCAATAGCCTCGACGATTAGTACTACGGTGAGTCGCTTCCATCCTAGTCTGTTGAAGTGAGCGTTGCCCAGGGCGGCCTTCTGGCTCTCATATCCGGAGACGTCCCTGACCTGACCTACAACCTCGGAGCTCGATCCAACATCTTGGGCCGAGGGCGCGTCCGAGTCAAAGACCTTTTCGTTCTTAGCGTCCGCCATCGTGACGGCGATGTCCGTCGAAGGCCGCGAGCGTCTTGTCGCGGCGTGTACAGATTAGGAAGACGATGTTGACAAGGAGGGAGGTTGACAGGCTGACAGGTTGACGAACAAGGAGGGGGAGGGAGGGTTTCGAGCAAGAGGACCAAAGCGCCGACTGCACACTCACGTCCGAAATCTTAAAGCAGTGGAGGGCTTGTGCTAACTTTCAGGGTTTTATTATATGATATGAACGAGTGGTTGGCCACGGCGGTGCTACACTAGGCAAGTAGTCAGGTGGATTAGACTTTACTTTCCCACCGAGAAAACCATACCTATTCCGTATACCGGTATTCAACGAACCATACGGGCGAAACAGGATCCCGCGAACTGCAGGGACTGGAGGAGTCGAGAACCAAAGGGGGGGGAGGGGACCACTCGAACCGTATGGCATACGTATATGGAACTCACCCCATTGTGGATATCTAGAAAGATGGTCCCAACCACGCCGGCATCCCCGGTTCTCGTTCTTTGTTTCGTTGACGAAAAGCTCTACCGATCGACGAGATTTCATTACGTTACGTACACGACGGGGTAGCTTAGGGGGGGCGGGGGCCGCTGTACCCACGCCGGTCTACCTACCAGGAGACCGAGGAACCATACGAGTAAGATAGCGTCAGGGGTTTCAAGCTGTAGGGTTCGTGAAGGTTGGTTTTGCGCGGGTTGACAGGAAGTTTGCTGATGGTCCGTGAACGTTGACAAAAAATAAGAATTTCCCAATTCGTTCACCAGGCACAAGAATAGACAGGCTTGACTGGGATTGCCAAGCCTTTTCCTCGGGCAGCTACCGACGCTAGCGTCGTAGTAGGCGTACTATGTAGACTATGTAGGGGAACCATGGAGAACGTCACCATTGCCCCTGCTTTTTTTTTCATTGCGTATCTGCACATCTTACAACCTAGTACATCTGACATAGCCGAGATAAGTCTGGGCTGTCTGGCAAACCTGGACAAGTTCCTGGTAACACCCGCAGTCCTTCTAGAAAAAATAAGAAATTTCTTAGCTGCCGATCAAGGAGCATTTGGAGCCATTTTATTTGCTAATAAGTTCCCACAACGCGGCGCTTCCCTGACCGCCGAGACGCTTGAATCATCAGGTTTGTAATACATAGAGCAGTGAGAAACGCTTGCTATTGTCTTTTTCCTTTGCCTCTTTTCCTCTGTTTCGCCCTCGCTGCATGTTCTGCCCTTGTTGGTAGTTCGTTCCGAACCGGACGTAAGCCTCACCCATCATCGAACGTTATAGTGGCTCACGCCGCATTTCTGTACCTCCCCATTTCTTCTTACATATATGCTATATGTCATCATCGGATTTAGGTGACCATCTCGGATACCGGGTATGATTGTGGAGGGTAGCAATGAAGTATAGGGACTGTCACAAGGCGCCTTGATCGTTTACCTTGATATCCTTGAAATAAAGTATGAAATAATTTCTGCGGCACTGATATGAAAAAAGTATACTTGAATTTTGTCTCGAAGTCAAGTACATGTTGCCCCCGTTCCGGAGTAGTTCTCATGTTGGTTGCAACGTGGAAAACTTGCGATCGATGAGCATCAATGGAGTAAGTGGCGTTTATGACTGGGAATAACACTCGGATCTTACCTATGAGAGCGATAGAGGTGGAGAGTACTCGAGTAAGACATACTTTGGTCCGCATGGCCACTGTCGCCTGACTCCATCCTATCGTATATAGTCTATGTAGGTACATATGTGATGTTCGAACAACTGGGTCACCAAGTGAAGTTGTGTACAGTCGTATTTTCCGAGATCATCAATCGCATCACCCCGGTGTATAGCTTCTCAACACACACAACAACACTCAATAAGCACCAAATCCAAACTCTTACATAGAGTGGATGCGCAATCTACTATGTAATATTAACGGATATTGTTCCACGTGAAATCCGTGCCTACATCCTTGGCGAAGACGTCGCCAAGAAATCGAATCTCGGCCGCGTCGTCGGTCATCACAGCGGCAATCCCGAGCACGCGACTGTAAGCCAATATTATCGTCGAAGGTGGGGATCGCGTCCGTTTCGCCGCAGTGCGACGGCTTCGGTAAATCGAGACTCGCGCCGAATTTAAACCCGTCTGGTTGGGATATTCTCGCAGTAAGCCGAATTATTAAGCAATATACATAGACTTGATGTCCCCATTCCCCAGTGCCGTCGGTCCCTTGTATTTGATGTCTGGAGGATTGAGTTCCTGTAGTTATTATCTACTAAACTTCTATGGATCGAAATGTCCTTAACCCTGAACAGCGTCACCATGCCAGCATCACCTTGTAATTGATCGCGATGCTCGCTGTCAGAGTCGTGAAATAAAACATCATGGCCCAGTATATGCTCCAAAACATGCTCCTTTATGCCTATCAATACTGCGCGTGTCATTTTTAAACCATGGATATCAACCGCTAGATATGTTTATACTTAAGATGTACGCATAGGATAAGTCGTCGAAGGCTAGACCCAAGCAGCTAATGATCGATGGATCAGATAAGAGAACATATCAGCCCGAGCCGATAGTACGCGGATCATACGAATCTCGCATCCAGGTAAAGATGTAAGGCTTCCGTATCTCCTGTTTCACACATTCTTCAATCAGCCTCAACAGCTTTCGTCAGCCGGGTAATAATGCAATGCGCCGTCGAGGTCCCTAGACCTAGCATTCCACGACACCTTACGAGCCTTCTCCAACTACCCATTTAGCCAAATACCTGAGGAGGTATGGCTGCAGTAATTATCACAGCTCTTTTCACTGCTTTCCTCGCATGATAATCAGTCCCATTGGACACTTACTCCGCACACGAAGCGACAGTAAACATGGGCCGAGACCTTCCAAGAAACGGAGCCGGTATTGCGGATTATTTTTATCATTAGTATATTAGACTGGTTTCCACCCACCTGGGTTTTTGTATCGTGTTCCTGAGACTGCAGCAGACGAAGAAGAAAAGAGACAGTGCCCGATATGGCAAGCCAACTCTTAATCCTAGGGCTATGTATCGTCGCGGGTGCCGTTGCGCAAACGGTTGATACCTATGACTACATTGTAGTTGGATCAGGCCCCGGCGGCGCGCCGCTGGCAGCCAATCTCGGGCGAGCAGGGTATCCGACCTTGCTGCTGGAAGCGGGCGACGATCTGGGCAACAACGCGAATTATTCAGAAATGGCCAATTTCAACCTCGCGGCCAACGACGACAAGTCGCGTTGGGACTTCTTCGTCAAGCACTCGTCGGACGAAGAGCGCGAGCTCAAATACGAGCACATGACCTGGCGTCAACCAGACGGATCCTTCTACGTCGGCCTGGAGCCTCCAGAGGGCTCGGAGCAGCTGGGTATCTACTACCCTCGCTCGGCTACTCTAGGAGGTTGTGCGATGCATAACGGCGGCGTCTGCGCGCTGCCGTCTGACGACGATTGGGATGCAATCGCCGAGAGCACCGGAGATGAGACGTGGTTAGCAAAAAACATGCGACAGTACTTTGAGAGGATTGAGACGGCGCATTACGTCCCCGCGGGAACTCCCGGGCATGGATACAGCGGCTATGTTAACGTGACCATCAGCGATCCGACCTTCATGCAGCAGACGTCTGATATACAGGAGATCGCGGCCAATATCATCAAGACAGTTGGTGGAGACGTTACTCGCGACATCAACTCGCTAGACCCCGATCGAGACCAGCAGACGGGCGTCTTCGGTCTTGCCGATCACGCTGACCCCAACGGCCATCGTACTGGAAGCAACACTTATGTGCGAGCCACTCTGGATGACCCAGCCAAGTACCCTTTGACCGTCCAGCTCCAGAGTCTCGTCACCAAAGTACTATTTTCCGAAGATGCCGAGACCCCCACTGCGATCGGTGTTGAGGTGCTTCGAGGCCAATCCCTATACAAGGCTGACCCGCGTTACAATGGCGCTAAAGGGGAGCTTGTCAAGCTATTTGCCAACAAGGAAGTCATCGTGGCGGGAGGCGCATTTAATACGCCGCAAATCCTCAAGCTTAGCGGTATTGGACCTGCCGAGGAACTTGAGAAATTCAATATCCCCGTTATCAAGGACCTTCCCGGAGTAGGCGAGAGACTCGGGGACAATTACGAGGGAGGCGTGCTTGCGCTGGCTAGCAAGCCCCTGAACGGATCATCGGGCCCATTCGCCGTGCAGCTCAAGACACCGACGGCACCCAAGAACCGTAACATCTACGGCTGGTGCAAGTCCTTCTCCTTCGAGGGATTTTGGCCAGGATTTCCCACCGAGTACGGGCCGTCGCAGTACGAATGTGCGTTCGTCCACATGAACGCAAAGTCGCAGGCGGGCTACGTGCATCTGAAATCCAACGACCCGCAGGAGCCGCCCGAGATTAACTTTGAATTCTTCAAGGACGGGGAGGACGAAGATCTGACGGAGATGCTGGATGCGGCTAAGATTTTCCGGGCGGCCATCACGACGGTGGGCGAGCCCATCGGCCCCTTCAACGAGAAACACCCTTGCCCGGGTATCAAACAGAACTGCACGGACGCGGCGCAGAAGGAGTTCTTAAAGCTGCAGACTTATTCGCACCACGCCGCGAGTACGGCCGGTATTGGTCCTGCCGACGACAAGCTAGCTGTGCTAGACTCGAAATTCAGGGTCCACGGCGTGAAGAACCTGCGTGTGGTTGATGCGTCGGCTTTTCCATCTGCACCCGGCGCGTTCCCGGTTTGCCCCGTTTTCATGCTCGCGGAGAAGGCCACGGATGATATCTTGAGGGATGCTAAGTCTGCGTCGCTTTTTGCATATATGTAGTTGGGAAAACGTTACATTAGGTAGGCAGAGATAAGATACCTTAGGTAGATTGTGATGATAAACATAGAGGGTGGTATAAATATTATAATTCAAGAGACTTGCGTTTCCGATTTGATTTGGTTCCAGTGATGATCATGAAACACTTTTTCTTGAAGACGAGTACAGTACGACTTTGACCCTACCAATCCCCGAAGTAGAGACTGGCGTAGCAGATATTCTTCCATGTGGTAATGTCATTGGAGAAATGCACATATAGATATCGACATAGAAATCAGCATTATCCTGGCATGATGAATAGTTGGATGAGCAAGGGGAAACGACTTCTGCGGGGTGAAGGTACCTAAAATAGCGGCTCAGGTACCGCATTAGCGCCCCCACGAGATCTGCAAATCTCCATCCATGATGTGATAAGATATCGATAACGATAACCTACTTTTTTTTCTTTCTCAGGTACCTTGACGGTGAATGAAGTAAACCAGCCAGCAATTTGGCTACCAAACCCCAATTCGCGTGTCGCATTCACTGACAGCATGGCAAAAAGGAAGGTCGCAGCTCTCGAGAAGATCGAGGCTGATCTTGCCGGGCTCCAGTACAAGATTCGAAAAGACCCAGAGTACGTCCACCTCCACTCCGCCGGTTGCACGCTGTCTTAACAAGCTGGTCAATAGAGCATACGAGAAGGAATTCATCGAGAACTGGCAACAATTCGACGCCGCCCATGAAAAGTTTCTAGCTGGCCCCGTAGGCGCTGATTCCAACTCCTTAATCACCTTTCGCGAACAGATAGACCTCAGTAAGCCTTCAATATCTGCCTGTTCACACCCTGAGGCTCACAATCTTGACAGTCGCCCACTGCGCCGAGTTGTACCCCCAGATAACGGCCACCTTTCCCGACGCCCTCAAAGATGTCCTTACCAAACACCACGCCGTCCTGGAACCCACGCTACGAGAAAAGATAGTATCGAGTCTTACCCTGCTAAGGCGCAAAGATGTCATCGACAGCAACTACCTACTCACCACCCTATTCCCCATCCTCATCAGTACTCCCTCAAAGTCCTTAAGAATGGTCCTCTACCAGAAGATCCTTAGCGACATACGAAACACGAATACGAAGACGACGAACCACCGAGTCAATCGGACGATGCAAACCGTCCTCTATAATCTTGTCACCTCAGATCGATCCTCGCCGAAAGCGCTGTGGGCTGTGAAGCTCGTGCGAGAACTATGGCGGCGACAAATCTGGTCGGACGCCAAGACTGTCGATATTATGCGCCAAGCTTGTTTGGCGGAAAACGAGAAGGTGATCGTGGGAGCCGTCAGGTTCTTCCTGGGAGGAGATCGGGAGCGCGAAGAATTCGAGGACGAGAGCAGCGACGAAGAGACGGTTGACATCAAGAAGGTTAAGCACTCGATTGAGATAAATAAGAAGACCAAGAAAAACAAAAAGGCTCTCGATAGAGCTGTCGACAAGGCCAAAAGGCAAGAACGCAAAAAGAGCGCGCCACACCCCCTGAATTTCTCGGCCCTGCATATTCTGCAAGATCCACAAGGCTTCAGTGAGAACTTGTTCGAGAAGCACCTGCAAAACTCCAAGTCGAAGCTTAGCCTCGAGAGCAAGCTGCTCGTCCTACAGCTCGTCACGCGGTTGGTCGGTCTGCACAAGCTGACTATCATCTCGCTTTATTCTTGGTTCATCAAACATCTCTCTCCACGACAGCAGTCCGCCTCGTCCTTCCTCGCGTCGCTCGCCCAGGGAACTCATAATCTAGTTCCTCCCGATGCGATCGAGCCTCTGATACAGAAGATTGCAAATGAGTTTGTTTCCGAAGCATCTGCATCGGAAGTCTGCTCCGCAGGTCTCAATGCCATCCGCGAGATCTGCGTACGACAGCCGTTGGCAATGAACGAGACCTTACTACAAGACTTGGTCGAGTATAGGAAGAGTAAGGATAAGGGCGTTATGATGGCGGCGAAGGGCTTGCTCTCGCTGTATCGCGAAAAGGGAGCGAACATGCTGAGGAAGAAAGACCGCGGTAAAGATGCGACGATGGGCCTCAAGAGCGGCGACCTGAAGCAGCTCAGATACGGCGAGGAAGAGGTCGGCGAGATTGAGGGGCTCGAACTTCTAGCCAAGTGGAAGGAGGAGCAAAAGAAGCGGAAACGAGCCGAACGAGGGTTGCCGAAGGAAGGCGACGATGCTGAAAAGGCAGAAGATGAAGATGCGTCGGACTCGGACGAGTGGGAGGTGGCGTCTATGGATAGCAGCGACTCCGGGGAGTGGATTCGAGTGAGCGACTCGGAAGACGAGGCGGAGCCCGAACCGGATACAAAGAGGCAAAAGGTCGACTCAGAGGATCGCGAAGAGGGCGACGAGGAAAACGCGGCAGACGAAAACGTGGACTTTATGAAAATGGCCACGACGCAGATTCTTACGCCGGCTGACTTGGCTAAGCTTCGCGAATTGCGGATGGGAGCCAGTATCGACAAGGCCCTGGGCAGCCGGAAGCGCAAACAGGACCTAGAATCACGCCACGTCGACGAGGGACTGACGGCCGAGCAGATCGAGGCGCCGTCGAAGCTGCGCAAGAGCACGAAGGAGGAGCGGATAGCGCTGGCGCGGGAGGGCAAGCCGGACCGCGAGGAGCACAAGTCGACGCAGGCGATCCGCAAGGCCAAGAAGGAGGCCGAGGGCAAGTCTACGACCAACAGGGAGAAGGCGCGCAAGAAGAACTTTATGATGACGCTGGGCAAGGCCAAGTCGAAGCAGAAGCGGAGTCTGGTGGCGACGAGGAATATTCTGAAGAATCATATCGATAGGAGCAAGTCTGGCGGCAGGAGAAGGAATGGTATATCGCGATAGGCCGGTATCTTGAAGTTATATTGATAAGGTTCTAGCGCAGTAAATAGACTGCCTTGTTCCTTGACGATGCATCTACCTACCTAGGTACCTAGGTATACTCTGGGGACGTGAGACTGGATTGCCACGGTACCCTCTATGACTAAGGTAGACGGAAACAACTGCGGACTTCGAGGTGCCAAGTAACAATATCCATTGCACTTCAAAGCATGATCATTCCGTCCAAGGAGATGAAGTTGATCATGGGGAGGTCTCCGTGCGTACCGGATAAAATTTTAGCTGATCCATTTGACCAGACCATCTGCCCCTATTGGTATTGCAAGACATCGTTTGATTAGAACATGGCACATTCTAGAAAGGCACACAGTCATAAGCGATGGAGAATCAAAGCATCTTTTATTTTTCTCGCCTATGGCCCTTTTTCCTTATGTCTCGTTTTCTCCGAACCTTTCTTTTTTCCATAAATCCGAGGAACTCAATGCAGGCGAAGACCGCTCATAGAGATTACCTCAACTCACCGCAAAGAGATCTATATCATGTCTCTCCAATCCCTCTCGAGCCGCACTCTATAGCTCTATGAACTCCTCGCTATCATGCCACTGAGAATACAAATGTATCCATGATATGGTCTAGCAAATCGAGTGCGTCTTGCCGTGCTTTCCCTGGATCGAATGTTTCTCCTTCTATTCGCCAATTAGTTAGCCTATGTACAACATACACAGTATCATCTTAGAAATCGGCCAAAAACTTACGCGGAATCGAGGGTGGTTGTGCTTGGCCTGGCCGCTGTTCATGGCGTGCTTGCGGATGAACTCCTCCTGGCGCTTGATGGACTCCTTGTCGAGCTGGTCGAGCAGCTGCTGGCAGTAGCGGATGTCGGTGATGAGGGCGTCGCAGCGGTTCTTGGTGAAGTCCTCGCGCACGACGACGCGCAGCATCTTGAGATTATCCGTGTGGGGGGCCATGGTATAGGCGGGCACGACCCAGCCGCGCGCGCGCAGCTTGTGGGCCAGCGCGAACTCGTCGTACTCGCGCTCGGCGTCGGGGTCCGCCGGGTCGGGCAGGCGGAAGGCGACGAGCGGTAGGCCCTCGCCCGATTTCTTGCTCATGATGACGAAGCCCAGGGCCTCGAGCGCCGACGACAGGTAGTCGGCGGTGCGCGTCAGGTTCGACATGATGGCGCGGTAGCCCTTCTTGCCGAGGCGGATCAGCTGGTAGTACTGGCCGATGACCTGGCTAGCGCCCTTGGAGAAGTTGAGCGTGAAGGAGGACTGGTCGGCGCCCAGGTAGTTGATGTTGAAGACGAGCTCCTGCGGCAGGAACTTGGCGTCTCGCCATAGGACCCAGCCGACACCCGGGTAGACTAGGCCGTACTAGTTTTCAGGTGTCAGCCAAGTCAGATCAACGACGAATGTAAAGCTTCACTCACCTTGTGGCCCGAGACGTTGATAGACACGACCTGCTCGCAACGGAAATCCCACTCCAGATCGGGAACGACGAAGGGGGCAACGAAGCCACCGCTGGCGGCGTCGACGTGGATCGGAACATCGAGGCCCCTCTCGACGAGGAGATCGTTAACACCCTTGACATCCTCGTACTCGCCGGTGTAAGTCGTACCCAGGATGACGCAGATGCCAATCGTGTTCTCGTCGACCAAGTCAACCGTCTCCTTGGGGTCGATGACGAAGCGGTCGGGCGTGCAGTAGACCAGCTTCTCGTCGACCTCAAAGTAGCGGGTGGCCTTCTCCCAGCACACCTGGACGGCCGAGGACATGATGATGTTGGGGTGCTCGGTGGACTTGCCGGCGGCGGCCCGCTTGTTCTTCCAGCGCTTCTTCATGGCCAGCACGGCGAGCATGATGGCCTCGGAGCTGCCGACGCACGAGGTGCCGACGGCGCCCTCGCCGTCGCTGGGCGCGTTGAACAGGCGGCCGATCATGGACACGCACCGGTTCTGGATATCGGCCGACTGTGGGTACTCCTCGTAGTCGATGAAGTTCTTGGAGAAGCTCTCCGCCATGAGTTTTTCGGCCTCCTCTTCCTAATTGGTGATGTCAGTTGCTGATGGTTTTGCAAGATGTAACCGTAACGTAGCACCGTTACACTGGCACATCCGAATTGCTTTCAGGGGGTATGGCTTACCATGTAAGTGGTAACGAAAGAGGCAAGACTATTTTGGGGCCATGCGAGTTAGAACAAATTACCAGCTCATACACTACTAGATACCTAGTAAGAGATAGAGATATTCCAACTTACTTGAGCATAGGATTGCCATCCAAGCTCAGCTCATCCTTAATCATGCGGTAGGCGATCTCCTTGGGCATCTCGCACTCGGGCATCTCATGCTTGGGCAGGTCCTCGGCGGCGAACTTGGAACCGTAGACAGAAGTGGTAAAGTTGTCATCATCGTTACTCAACTGCAGGTTGATCTTCTTGATAGCCTCGGGGAGCTCATTGACCTCGCTCTCGTGAGGTACCTTGGCTAGATGCACCATGTTGACGGCGGTAAGAATGGGAAAGTCTGTTAGGTAAGGTTGTGAAGTGGGCAGGTTTTGGTTACACAAGCGGAGAAATCTTAAAGGCTAAAGGAGTTAGGAATGGGAGTGCAGTTGCCAAGAGCTCAAAGGAAGATGTGAGTCTCGTTAAATATCGAAATACGGGTTTTCTCAGTTCTCCAATTGCATAACCCCACGTTCTACGTGCTCTTTTTTACAGGTTTCAGGTTGGGTACGACTACGCTATAATGGCAGTTTAGGAAGAGATATGATGCATCATCGCGGGGTAGGTAGGGTATCCAGGCAGGTACCTACCTAGGTAGCTAGGGGTGCTAGTGACCTGGTTGGTGAGGCATCTCGCGCCCTCGCGCCCTCGCGCCGTACCCACGATTAAATCCTACAGCCATCACACCCCTTATTTCCGTGGATAAAGCCGGTAGAAATTAGGTGTGCTGTTGTGGTGCACCGAATTTAATTCCAACGCAAACCTCATATTGATTGTTCATTTGTATCGTAGGAGGTAGGTTATCAAGTCTTGGCATTTAGGGGAAGGGAGAAAGAGACATCTAGCTGACGCACTGACACCCGAGCTGACGAAAGACAGGGAATGGGATCTACGGGACGCCCCATTTGAAAGGGTTGGCAAAAAAGCTTGGCACAGGATGGCGTCCCGGCTGTCCTTAGTCGTTCCATGGATGTCCCCCTGCTCACCCAGGTACATATGTACCTTAGGTAAGTTACCAAGCAAGGTCCGTAACAATAAAATTAGGACTCCCCAAAATACCCTTTATATTAGCTAGATAGTTTCTACTTACGCTTGCGCAAATTTTATTACTTACATTAAATTTTTTTATTTCCTTGGTGCGATGTGTCATTGTTAATGACCTAGGGACGCACATATTAGAAGTCCAAATTCTACTGTCACGGACTTCGCCAAGCACGTACCTGAGTGTCAGCCAATAGGAGGTTATCCCAAATGCATGATTTGGATCCACTTATGCAGGCGCAATTCTTAAAGCACAACATGTATTCCGTATTACTGACGAACATACGAATTACATCGAGATTCTGTGGCGCAACCACCGCTGCAATATTTGTGGTACATGCAGTACAAAAGTGGGCGGTCTCAGATTTCATCAATGACTGGTTATTGTGATTTCTTCTGCTTGATTTCTTGAGTCTGTCCTAACCTAGGTACCTTGTCTCTACGAAATCCACGTCATCCACCTACCTGGTAGATAGCGAGACGCCGCACCATCCCCAGAGGCCTCATCTGACAGGACAATGTATGAGCCAAGTGCCGCAAGGCTGCCAAGACTCCTTGACAGCCTTCCGCAAAAGCTTATCTAAAGTTTTCCAATAGCTACCTAGGTTGGCTGTGACTACATAGGTAGTAAGTCGTCTCAGCTTATCGTATCAGACCTACCCAACTAACTACTTGAAGCTTTTCCTTCAACGCATAATGCACCATATCTACACGAAAATCTTGGCTCAAGCCGTCATGCCGGGTTCAATTTGCGCCGAGCCCTGATAGGCATCTACGGACTAGCCTTGCGCAATGCCCTAGATTTGCCAATTACTCAGTGCAATGAGAGAGCTGGCAGTCGTGGTTTGATACTGCCAGTAGGAGTGATACTGCTAGTGCGAGTGATCCCACCATGTTAAGCACCACCACTCTGAAGCCGCGTGCACAGTGGTTGCAGTGTTCTCCAGATAACATGCAAATTTATCATTGACTTGTGGGCTGGCCTTGGCTGTGCGGCCTGCTCGTGAAATGGAATTCGCGAGAAGCTAACCGACATGATTCCCTTGGTAGACATCTTTACATGGGATTGAAAAATGGAAGTTCGGGTCGGAGTCTGGTTTGAATCGAGACGGGCAAAAGAGTATGGAAAAGGGGAAAGATTATTTTGCCTTTGGCCAGCAAAGGTTGAAGCCTGGAGACATATATAAAGGTAAGAGGAGCAATGGGCTGATGGCGGACTTCATACATAAAAATAAGGGGAGCACCGAGAAGCGATGGACTGATGACGGACTTCATACTTCACACTTCACGACGGACTTGACCAAATCTATCGCAGTTGCGGGTCATAATCGCCAAATTCACAGAAACCGCAGATAGTCGCAGCAACCACCCTCCACCTACCGTCTTCCTTCTATTCGGTGGCACTTTACCTGTTACCTAGCACCACCCAGTATCCAAAATCTCAATACACTATTCGTGCCTCGAGGCTATCGATATCTGCATATCCCATCTCCTCTCGCTTCTCTTATATCATCTCTCTCGCTTCACCTCCAAATATCACCATCTCTCGCTTCACCCACCACTAACCATATTAAATCTCTTCGTATCGTTTCTCTACATTCGTTACCATCTGAGGTATTCTGTCTTCTCGTCATCGTTCTCGTTCCGTATCATCCACGCAGCATCGGGTTATAGTTGCGCCCTAGGAACACACCACAATGGCCACACCGAACTGCGACGAGTGTCGCCGGGATATCCAAGACACCCAAGACACCCCAGACACCCAAGGTACCCCAGATACCCAAGTTACTCCAGATACCACAGATACCCCGAATACCACAGATACCCCAGATACTCAAAAGCAGAGTAGCAATGAAGGAAGTAGTTACACGTACCGGATTTCCCACCCGAATAATCATGCTCAGTTAAGACTAGATGACCTGAACGGCCTGGGCATGGCCCCTCTGCCCCCACCGATACCAGATAGCGCAAGTCGGCGGTCAGCGAGGTCTCCACCACCGCAACCCCGAAACTATCACGACGAACCGCCGACATATGATGAAGCTGTGGCGCCCCACAATTTAGAGCCTACGTCTCAGGATACCGAGCTTACGTTACGGCTTATGGGAGCGGCCAATTTCGGCGAAGGGGGTGCGGGATCCTGGGGGGAACGAAAGGCGAGACTTCAAGACCTGCCCGACATTGCTCCACCGTTTCCGGGAAACGACACTGGCTTCCCCGTGTCACCATCTGTGCCATGGCCCGAGAGACCTTCCAACCAACTCCTGGAAGAATTCGTCGCCCCCCAGATGACCAGGCCGGCTTCAGAACGCCGTAACCGGAACCCGTTTTTTGATGTTTTGAGTCAAAGACTTGAATCCATGCGTCCTCAACCAAGTGAGCATAATGGCTCGGGCCCGGGCTCGGGTTCGAACCAAGGACACCTTAAGCCTAGCCGCTGGCTTGGACCGTATTCATTTACAAGTAAGCCTCCGGCTTTATCAGATCCAGGTCCGCTTAGGGATCCGCCGTTAGATACGCTTCTGCGATCCCTACCGCAACCACTGCCAGATACGTTTAGGCAAGCTCGACGAAATTCATGGCCTCGCAAGTCGCAAGAAGATACAGTGCTTGATGATCCGTTTGAACGACCCCTCCCTTCCAGTCGCTCTGAGCCTGGATCACCTAGAAGGCCTCAACCTGTACAGCCTTCTTTAGGATTCAATGATTTTTTCGGTCGAGTCATACACTCCACCGCCGCTGGCCGGTCCATGCCGGATGCAACGAGAATGCGAGGATATATCGCTTCAGTACTGAGAACCTCGGCTGACCCATTTGGATTTCTTGACATGAGCGACTTTGCGGCTGATCTAATGAAATTTACCAGAGCTCACGAGTCCCGGTTGCCTATACAACCCTCACAGGAAGTGCAGGGGTTTGCCGACCATGTGGATCAAATATTGCCACACAACCCATTTGAGTCCGGTGGTTCATCTGCACAGCATCCGCCCGAGTCTCGGGATTTGCCGGATCCACCGAATCATGATCCGAAGGGGAAGAATAAGAAGAATAAGAAGAAGCGTAAGCGTAAGCCCAAGAAGAAAAGAAAGGCAAGGGAGGTAGACGACGAAGACTACTACACTTCCGATGTGGACACAGACGAGGAGGTGGTAGCCGCATGGGTGGACAACATACGTGCGCGTAAAGACACCCAAAATGATTCGGCTGCACTCGCGAAAAGTATGGTGGATAGTATACTGCTGGGCCATGCACAAAAAGATCCAACCGCAAGCGAGTCACTGCCAACTGCTTCGGCCCCTAAGATCGGCACGCCTGACGAAAGTAAGGCAAATAAGTCAAGCGACCTCTCCGACCCAAGAGAACCGACGACGGGCCCCGCCGATGGAGAGTTAGAAAGTCCATTCGTGAAACAAGTGGAGCAGGATGACGACAGGGAGACTGAAGCTCATGACGCAACTGCCGAAAAACACCTAGACCCCGAGCGCGAAGAAGGTCTCAAGAAAAGCGACGCCATTGTTGTTGATGTCCAAGCGAGGGCTGTTGTATCAGAGACACTTTCCGCACCTGGGAGCCCCTCATCCCACGCCTCTGAATCTACCGAGGCACGCTCTACCAACGTAGATACTCTGATAGAGGGTGCGACTACTACGAGTACGGTTTCAGCCCTGGATATTTTGGCGGAGGCTGCCTTATTTCACGTACCTGAAACTACAGAGGCCCGTTCTACCAACGTGGATATCCCCATAGAGAAGGCAAACACTGCGGATTCGGCTATGGATACCATGCTGGAGATTGTCGGGTCTAACAAGCCCGGAACTGCAGAAACTCCTTCCGCTGATACGCACCCGCTTGTTCCGAATCCGGCTCGAGACCAACTCCCCGACCCACCGAGCATGACTAAGAACGAACAGACAATGGAGGAGGATGCTAGTGCCGTCTCAGGGACAGCTCCTGTATCGTGTGATGATTTATCTCACGCGCCGGAAACTGCGAAGGACGTTCCCCCTGTTGACGCCGACGCGCCCGTCTCGGAACCGCTTGAAACGCCTCCCGACGCTCTGAGTAAGTTTCAGCGTAAGAAGAGGGAGAGGGCGGCAAAGAGAAGGGAAAGGAAGAAGCACAAGGCCGCCGAAGAGTGGGAGAAGAAAAAGAAGGCCGAAACTGCCAGAAAAGCCGTCAAAGAGCAGAGGAGGATCGAGCAGGAAGAAGCCGAACATGCGAAGGCCCTGCGGCAGAAGCGGGAAGGTTCGGCCGAGCAGATGGTTAGCCATGCGGATGCGCACAAGGAAGAGGCCGGGCTGTCGTTGCTTAGCCAGCAAACGGACGGGAACCAAGAGGCAGGAGTGGCGAGGGGGGCAGATCGGGTAGATTGGGCAGAGGAGGTCGAGGAGGTTGAGCGTCGCTTTCTTGACAATACAGCTGAAGGTATTGACGCTGACATTGCTAAATCGCAAGAGATCGGATTATCTTTGCCTAGCCAACAGTCGGACGGGAACCAAGACGCGCAGCTAGATGAGGATCGCCTTCATGACGATACAGCCGAAGGCTACGAAGTTGAAACTGTCAAGCCAGAAGAAGCTACGGATGATGCTCACCAGCCAATGCATCTTCCAACCTCGGAGCCTGGTTTTAACCCACATGGAATATCGGCTGACTCTAGATCCCACCCTGAACGTCAGCCCAATTTCGAAATTCAGTCTGATGCCAACCTCTCGGCACATGAAACGGAACGATTGGAGCTACAACCTAGGCTCCGGGAACAGGACATACGTCATGAATTACCTTCTCAGGCTCAATCAAACGACGCACAACTTGTCAATGAATCGAAACCTCCGTCTGTGCCTCGAGATATCGTATTTCAGCATGAGCATGGACCAGATACTCTCTCGGTATCACGACCTGAAGATAGTTCGACGAGGCATCCACCACATAACAATCGACCGCTAGTGGTCACTTCCACGGGGCATCCGCTATATAACAACCCACCGCAAGTGGATACTCCGACGGGACATCCGCCATATAATAATCAACCGCAAGGGATGACACATTATCCCAATGCATCAGGATGGGGAATGCCTAATGCAGCAGGTTGGGGAATGCCTAATGCAGCAGGTTGGGGAATGGTGCCCATGGCATCTGTATCTATGGAAGACTACCAAGGTCTTTTAAATAGTCACCGTCAGATTGCGCAAAATTGTGCATATCTCAACGAGGTGAATGGGCGCGTCCTTAACGAGAGCCGGCGTTACTCCACTGAAAACGCGTGGCTCACGACTCAAAAACAGAGAGATGACGCGACGATCCAGCAGCTCCAAAACCAGGTCTCCGCGGAAAGCAAGGAGTCCTCCGACAAAATTTCCGAGCTCAATACCCAGATCCGTGACCTTGAGTATAAGCTCTCCGTCGCAGAGGCTAATTCGGCAACGAAGAGGAGCGAGCGGCGAGTTGGCGAACTACTACGAGAGCAGGAGTCTGCTAGGAAGATCGCCGACCTTGAAATGGAGCTCCTCAAGCAAAAACACGATTTTTTGGTCAAAACCCATGAGCTCAAAATGGACAAGGAAAAGCTGCAGTGCGAGTATGATACTCTCCGATTAGCTCACCAGAGCATCGAGTCCGGTCACTAGGCGTGGGTTCCGGGCGAAATGCAATGGCCGATCTGGAGAACGAGCAGCTGTCTGAATGCGTCTGTTGGGAACGCCCACTTGCATATGAATGGCTCAGTAAAGAAGAGCAAAGTCCCCTCTAATGTGTCTACTCCTACATCATTGCCCCCCAGCACTAATCTTTCAGGTACGAATCACTTAGGCACGAAATACTCAGTTAGTTTTGGCGACACTCCCTATCAGGAGCAACCATCGACTCGGCGCAAGAATCTTTTAGTTACGAATTCGGATAAAAATGGCGCAGTCAAGAATATCGAAGCTCATCCTCGGGAACCGGCTTCCATGCCATTTCCTCGGAGCACAAACTCCTCGGGTATGAATTACTCGGTTCAGAATGTCAGAACCTGGGCTGCCCAGTCGGCTCCCGAATCACCGTCTATGACGGCGCGTGAGGCTTCCGGGGCAGCAGGAGCCGATGCTCACACTTACTCGTACACAGACTGGGGAGGAATAGATGACCAAGGGCGTCCCGCGTCTGCACACGGGAGACTACAAATTACAGAGCGCGGTCCAGATGATGCAGACCTGCCAAATCCCGACAAGTTAGGCGTTCCGCCCCCCTGTCACGGAGCGTACCTGTTCTCCCACATTGTCCCTGAGGAAGAGTGGGCTGATGAAAACCTGCGCGAGTACTACCGTTTCTGGATTACCGAGAGGGCATAGGATTGTCCTCTTGAGTTGAATAATTGTTAACAAGCGATTGTGATTTGGGATAGGTACATTGACATTGGTGTATAAGGTTAATATGAAGATTTGCGATGTTTGGCTTCGTGTCCCCTTTTCCTGCTCTCCCCTTAGGTTAGCATATTCCGTACGAGTCTAGCGGATAATGCAACATTGACTGACTTATGTATCTATCCGAGTTCGTGTACCCATCAAGAAGCGGGCGAGCAATCAATGACATCGACCGATAACGATAAGAAACGTGCTGCACAGAATGCCTAGGCTTGGGAAGACTGGGAAGACAGGGAACGAAGATGGAGAGGTCAGGAATGGAGAAGGATGGAATCCATCAATAATAATTGATTTTATTTTGTCGATATTCGAGTCTACTAATGTCATGGATCTGAATGGCTGAATGGACACGCCGTCGTTCCTCGTTCCCGTCTCCGTTCCATCGTCTCCATCGTCTCCATCGGCTCCATACGTTTGAGGACCTTGCATTAATCATCGTATCCATCACGAACGCATCATCGCTTGGTCCTCGTCACTTCCCTCTTCCACTTCTACAATTTCTAACAAAACACAACACTTTCTTGCTCACGGCTCACGGCTCACATGTCATGTCCCGGGACCTTCTATCAGGTATCGGATCCAAGGAGGAATAAAAAAAGACAGGGCGGACAAGTCGGACGATGATTCCTAGAAAGAGACAACATGGATCCCGAGTCATCTGCGCCCCTGGAGCGATCGACGTCGCAGCTCTCCGCAGCCTCAGCCTCAGCCTCAGCCTCGGGAAGACGAGGCCACTCGACCAGGGCGAAATCCAAGCCTAGGAAATTGGTTTCGCAGCCTTCCAGCTCGGCCTCTTCCATCGCCACCTCCGACAAGTCCCTCACTTCCTTTCCCTCCTTCTCTCCCCAGTCCCCGTCGCGACATGAGTTTTCGCTCGCCACACCCGAGCTCGATGCCGCCGCCTTCGCCGCGCGTGGGAAACCAACAGAAGTCCCAACTACACCCACGACAGCGATCCCGAACCCGACAATGACGACCATAGTCGATAACCTAACCTCATCATCCGAAGCCCCAAAGACGGCGACGAAGACGGCGACGGCGCGCACCGCGCTTTTCGACGATGCTCCCTTGGCCACGCAAAACATCCCGGGCGCTCTGCACCTTGCCGATGACAAGCATATTGAACGCCTGATCGCGAAGAACGGTGCGGTCAGCCTCGTGCGCCAGGTCGCCGAAGACCTAGCACATCGCGACCAGCACATCGCCAGATTGAAACGGAGGGCCGACGAGAGAGAAAGGGCGTTGCGGAAAATAATATTCGAGTGCGGACTGTCGAGCTTGGATCTCGAGACCAAGCTGCGGTCCGTCGAAGCAGAGCTCCAGGCACAGAATAAGAAATGTGCACCGAATGGAGACGTTTCCGGCATGATCAGCAACGCGATGGACGACTCTATGCCCTACAATGCGTTGGGTCTCGGCGAAGCGAACGACGGCACGGTCAGAGCGAGCAGTCTCTCGATGCCCAAGGACAACATCACGGGGAAAGGCACTATGAAGGCTTGGAAGGACTATCTCTGGGGCGGCACGAGTAGAAAGGCCAGCAGAGCAGGCAGTATAAACGAAGACGCCGCAAAGACGGTCATCCGCGCGTCAACACCTGTCGAACGTCGGCCTACTATTCAGGAAGACCTTTTCGTCCCGCTCGATGCCGAGTCTGGCCAAACCTCTAGTCGGGCTTCAAGCATCTACTCTACACACGCCAACAGGAAACCCTCGGCATCCTTCGCGAGCATGGCGCTACAGCTCGTCGCTGGAAAGGCCTCCTCGATCCGCGATTCTGACTCCGTTAGGGGAAGGTCAAATTCGGCAGGTCATGGCGGATCTGTGCGGTCTTCATCGAATGCTAGTACCAATACCGGTGCCTCGAATCGCGCAGTGTCTACGCAGGGTGGGCCTAAAGCGCTCATGTCTATGCGACGGGCAACCCCGAAACCCGCAAACCTTGTGCAGCATTCGCGCCCCCGCGGCAGATTCGAGGGCGCGGCGGCGAATGCGGAAAATCCGTCGGGGGCCAAGTCGGACAACTACGGACCAGTCGAGATGGATACCATATTTTCACCCGAAGGCCAACCACCCGTGCTATCGCAACTTTATAATAACTACAACAGTAGCGAGTATCTAGTCGACCGCTACGGCTTCATCTATGATCAACGCCGGAAGAAGCGGCAGCGCGAAGCAGCTCACGTCGCTCAGCAGACGAAGAGGGGCCACGAGATGCTTTCTGGAGGAAGATCAAATCTCTCTCCTAATATGCTAGACGATGATACTACGAGCACGATCCGAGACGCTAGGGATGATTCTCGCCCGGAGAGCCCGACTTCGATCGAGGAGTCTACCGACCAGGGCAAGGCTAAGCGATGGCAAGACTATCTAAAAGCTGCCGCTTTCCCCACAGAACTTCTTTCGCATACCCCGTTAATCACGGCCCCGAGCATACAAGTCCTCGAGGGAAGCGACCAGCCCAAATCACCAAATCTAATCAACTCGGACGACCGCGGGTTTGTTCCGTCTGCAAGCACCACCACCTCGGCTCTAGATAGGGAAGCGAGCCCAAAACCGGAGGAAGAGTCGCCCGCCGCTACACTTGTGTACGAAGACGCCGAACCAGTGAAGCTGCTCCTCAAGCAGCTGACCGACGTCCACGATGGTCTTCAGCGAGAAAGGTCCGTGCGCTGGAACGAGTTTCTACGAAAGGTACGCGCCGAGCGACGCCGCGAGGGCGAAGCGGCGGCCGCTACTGCCTTCGCCGCGGCCGAAGCGCGCTTCCAGTCGGCGCCCGTCATGATCCCGGAGGCCAAGCTGACGGACGGCGAGACGATCGGCATCGCGGACCTCGGCGTCAAGGGCAAGGTCGGGCGGGCCAAGTGGAACGAGTTCAGAAACCTCGTGCTGGGCGGCATCCCCGTGGTGCACCGGCCCAAGGTCTGGGCGGAATGCTCCGGCGCGCTTTCTAAGCGAATCCCGGGCGCCTACGCGGATCTCATATCGCGGCCCGGCGAGACCGACGACGCCGTCATCGTCTCGCAGATCGAGATGGACATCCACCGCACGCTGACCGACAACATATTCTTCCGCAAAGGCCCCGGCGTGGCCAAGCTGAACGAGGTGCTCCGCGCGTACGCGAGACGCAACCCCGAGGTCGGGTACTGCCAGGGCATGAACCTGATCGCGGCGAACTTATTGCTGATTATGCCGTCCGCCGAGGACGCCTTCTGGGTTTTCGTGTCGATTATCGAGCGCATTCTGCCCAAGGAGTATTACGATCACAGTCTACAGGCCTCCCGCGCCGACCAGCAAGTCCTACGACAGTACGTGCGGGAAGTCTTGCCAAAGCTGTCGCAGCACCTAGACACGCTGAGCATCGAGCTCGAGGCCTTGACTTTCCAGTGGTTCCTCAGCGTCTTTACCGACTGCCTGTCGGCCGAAGCCCTGTTCCGGGTCTGGGACGTGGTCCTCTGCATCAACGACGGGAGCACCTTCCTCTTCCAGGTCGCGCTCGCGCTCCTCAAGCTCAACGAGCGCCAACTACTGCAGTGCGACACGCCCGCGGCCGTGTACACGTACATCAACCACCAGATGACCAACCACGCTATTAGTATCGACGGCCTGATCCACGCGTCCGAGGGCTTACGGAAAGTAGTCCGGAGGGAGGACGTGGAGGACAGGCGCGCGAGGGCCATCGAGGCCGACGTGCAGTTCGTACGGGAGCGCGAGGCGCGCAACCTGCAGCGCCAGCGCAGCGGGCAGAAGGGGCCGTCGGCGCCGGCGCTCGTCACCGAAGCTAGCGCCTCGGCGGTGCCGAGCCCGTGCCCGACGCCTAGGCTGTCGATACAGGATGACGGGGATAGCTTGGGGAACAGCGTGGCTGGTCTGGGGGCTTTGGATCGTCTCGATGGCGGTGAGGACGAAGAAGGTATTGATGATCTGGGTCCGATTGTGCGGACGCCGACGCCGGCGCAGGAGGAGACGGCTTTGGGGCTTGGGTGATGTTGTGGATGGTTTTGGAGAAGGAACCAAGATCAAACCAAGCCAGGCCAACAAATATACCCTCTTTTTTTTTTTTTTTTTTTTTTTTTTTTTTGTTTCGGTATCATTGCAGAAGAACGCACATACATCGTCAAAGCGGTGGTATAGGTTAGGTAGTTGGGGGCTGGGCCGGGCTGGGCGGGCTGGCTGGCTAACTCTTTTCTTGTTTTTTTAGAGACTGGAACTGGAACACCCCATACATGCCTGCATGCATACATATGCCATGATACCCCCCACAATTGCGCATATTTTTCTGATTTTTTTCTCTCCCTCTACTTTCTGCTTTTCTGAAAAGATGGGAGTGGTTTAGGTGGTGCTGTGGTGAAGTCGAGCGAGCGAGGAAATCCACTAGATAGTAGATGGATGATGGGGAGCGTGAATGGATGGATGGGGGCAGGGAGGGTTGGATGGTTGGGTTAAGATACATAGGAGAGAGGTATGTAGGTAGAATCGATATATCCTCATGGATAAGTATACCTAACCAAGTAAATATGAAAAAGCGTCGAAGCCCTCGTTCAGTGGTAATGATGATAGTGAGTTCCCCTGGTACTGTTGTGGATATCGGAATGTGAATGAGACATCCGGACTTTTTAAAATGTGCAGTGATGAGTTGTGTACCTAGTAGGCTGCTGGTGAAATCTCAAGATGTGATCTGGGACATGTTCTCTGCGCAATGGGAATGGATCATACTTCTTGACCTCGAATATCTAATACATATTTTAGGTGCTTCTGAATATCGCAGTGCGATCAATTGGGTCACATAATAAGCAAGTATTATGCCTTCTGCATATGTAGAATCCCAAGATAAGTTCTTCTAGTAAAGATGAGGTGTATCTAGCAGTGCCGCAAAAAATGCGCGATAGGTGCACATACCATGCCTCAATTCGATGAGTTGTGAAAAAGATACTCCGAATCGGGGAATCGAACCCCGGGCTTGACGGATCGCAATGTTTTGAGAGCGTCAAATGTTAGCCACTACACCAATTCGGACTTGTGATAGCTTCTAAACAGTTCACCCACAACTATATAATATTGAACTCACTTACAACCAGGCTCGAGCAATGATGCAACCTGAACTAGAATTCCCGCCTTTTTCTGTTTGATTCAATGATCCAATATCCGGAATTGCGACCCAAAATTCATTTGGATTATTCGATTATATTTTGTGTAATGGTTAAATACGTCAATTGACAATTCAGGCTGTTGCATATGATGAATTTGTATGCGAAAACCCGGCATAGATATGCGAAAAGTAAGCACAGATATGCACGGAGCGGATACTGCCCAGGTGCGCTATCGAGAGCTTCCAGCAAAGCTCTTATTCAAGTACGTATGTCTAGATTTCAGAAAAGATGATGAGCTGGAACTCTGACTAGAAAGCTAACATAATTGCATGCGTTTTGTAACTGTTTTACCAAAAAAAAAAAAGAAGTTTCCTCGATAACGAGCGCAATGCTATCCTCTCGTTAGAATACCGTACAGCATCTGTCCACATTGATACCTTAGGTAGTCAGGCCGGTATCACCTTGGGCATAGAGTACAAGGTCACCCACGAGCCCACCAATAGAATACGCACCATCGTAAAAGTTACACTTAATCATAACCTTGTCCCCCTAGAAAAGGTAATCTCACGCGATGCGGCCCTCAAGGTAAGTCTTCAAGTAACTAAGGCAAACCACCTTAGTCTGTTGGATGATAACCTCGTACACGCTGATGGGTCTACATGCTAATGGGTCTACACGCTGACGGGCCTCCCATCTATATGAGGGTGCTAGGCTGCGGCCTATTACTTAACGCATCCGGATTGACCGAGATTCGTGCTTCGTTACGGTTAATCTACTTGGAGGACCTAGGCATCTATTAGCCTACATTGATAAGGAACAGGAGACAGTTAAGTTATAACACTTACCAAGCAAACTTGTTACTATCAAAGAGCCATTGCTGCCCTTAGTGCTAGGGTGCTTCGTTATGGTCTCGTAGTTCCACACATTCTTCACTAGAGCATTGGATTCGAGTTTATTAGGCGAGACTGTAATCTATCGCGGAGTTAGAGAAGGGATATCGGGAATTTAAAGGGTTATAAACTTACATCGTACTAATGGATGTCCTAGTTGGAGAAGCTGTTCACAGCGAAGATGTTCAAGGCCATCTGAATGGGTTTGCCATTGGTGTTGTAGCCCGGACAAGCATCAAAGACGGTCTCATCTTGAGCTGGAACTCTATTGGCATCAGCTGGCAATTCAACACGGAGCGCGGGGGAAACGGGGGGCGGATGGTAAAATTAGGGGCTAGGGTCTAGTGGAAGAGAGGGAGATAGATCAATAATAAAATGACCCAGCTAAGAATAGGGATAAGTAAAGAGAGCGAAACTCAGGCTTAGCCTTACCAAGAATTCGAAACTGAACCGCAAGGGCAGGGGTATGTATGTCCTTGTCGGTATCTTGACGCGTAGCACGAGGAGTATGTGGCTAAGTAGCCATAGGATTTGGTCTGGCGTGGTTGGGATATGGTATAGGTGATCGGAGCAATGGGGTCGCTGGAAACGGCAGTTAATCCGTCGGGAATGGATCGGATGTTCGGGCTTGAAAGATGACCGGCGTCCAAGAGTTGCGTATCTAATGACGAAGACCGATGCATGATCGAAGTAGCTTGAGTTAGGGAGGAGAGCGGCGTCCTCCTGGAAGTGCTAAGGTAAAAGCGAGAATGCTACCAGCTAAGCTGAGAGACAATGATACGAAGCATAAAGGACATGAGAATTTGTCAAGAGAATGAACGTAAGGAATGGAAGCCTCATGGGCAGAGGCTGGCATGGAGGCGGGCGTGGAGGCGGGAGTGGGAGGGAAAAGTGGTAGTTGAAGAGAGGAGAAAGGAAAGGAAAAAGAATTTTGGGCTAGGAAATGTAAGAAAAATAATATAAGTTAAAAAAAAGGAGAAAGACGTGATTGCCTACGTAAAGTCTTTGGCGGCATTAGCTATGGTAAGTCCAGTAACGAGTAGGGCCAGTATGCTGGCTACATAGTTCCTAGCCAACTTCATGGTTGAAAAATGGCGCCTCAAGAACTCGATGCCGGTCGCCGCGAGTAAAGCAGTGGAGAAGTTCAATATAAACTTGAGGCTCGTCAAAACGCTTTATTATACATTCTCGTGTACTCGACGGTCCGCTCAGCTACCCCTCTCCATCTCTTTGAGTCTTCTTTCAACGACATTTTTCGCCGAGCGGGGTTCGTTCGTCTTTGACGGCCGTCGTACAATTCCACAGCTTCGGAACCGATCTGCATCAAATGACAAGACTCCGGAGTGTGTCTCACTTAATCATCAAAGTAAATATCTAGCCGCCCTCCGCAAACTCCACCCCGCGAGGCCGACAAAGGCGAACCAGTGGCCGTAAGCCTTACGCCGCAGCTTTGGCCCGCCATACTTCCAGACGACGATTCCATCAAGAAGCCCGGCGAGAGAAATGATGCCTAGCATCGCTGTGAGAGCTCTCATTTGGCGGTTGTATTGTAGAATTATCAACGTGAGGCCGTACGTGATTTCGCGGATGCCCTTCAGGTATATCAACGGAGATACTATCCCCACATCGGGCGGGGTATTCCTATTTTTCAGACGGGGCGCCGGTTCGAGCGGCAGGCCGAAGCGAAGATATTCCTGTCTTGGGTTCAGGAAGCAGTGAAGGCCCAGAAAAATACTTCCAGCGCCGAGGAGGTAAGGTATCGGAGGCTCATTATATGCTCTCGATCTGGATCTGCGCATGGTGCGTGTTTGAAGATACAATCCGAATTCATGTCTCGTGTGAATGTGAATGGATATCTTTCGGTAGCAATAGATTTTCTGGTCGACGGACGCCCTTTCTATGCCGCACCCGCAAAAAAAAAAAATTTCGGCGAAATTGGTGGCTCAGCTGACTGCCACCTGTATTTCTTATCAGGTTACATTATGCCTGCGCGACACAGATGCTGCAACCTAGAGTTGAGGGACTCGACAATGGAACCTTCATGATCTTGAGCCCATAGAATCCACCGAGCCAGGCGCCACTACCAGACTGCCAGAGCAGTTCCCACCGAAACAAACTCACACGGAATGCTGACGACACTAATGAATGCTACTGTTGCGACGAACATCATGAAGTATGTCATTGGATTCCCTACAGTATCTCTGCAAATGTATCGAACATCCCCCGATGTGGTATACTGCTGGAATAGGGACTGTATAATCTGGAGGCTGGTACGCCCCACACCTGTAACAGCATATATATACAGGGCATAAGGCCCTCTCAGACATACCTATGACTTATCCTTCTAATATAACTATAATGACACTCATAACCTGCGTTCTATTTCAACATATACCGCCTCTACCCGAGTTGTCTAGGGATAAATTGCAACTGCAGCGTCCCTAGGTTTGTCACGAATTGGTCTTTCATGTCTTCAAGGACTCGGTTCCCCGTTTCGCCAGGTGCCAGTGTGATGTGGTACTTTTTCACCAACCTTCCGATCGTTAGCCTCATTATATCCATCGCCATACCACGGCCGATGCAAGCATTGGGGCCTTCAGAGAGAAACAAGAACCATTAGCCCACTCATATAACTTCCCTAGAATGGAGGACATTTAGGTACTTACCCATACCAAAGGGGGAAAATGCAGCTGCATCCCGGACCATTTCAGAAAGCGTGGTCCATCGTTCCGGAATGAATTCAGCGGCTTTTTCGAAACAGCCCTCCCATAATGATGAACATATTGTATTAACATCATATATATCTGGTGAGATAGGTGACGCTTACTTCTTCCAATCACATAACGCGGAGTCACAACGGTGGTATAGGGTGGAATATACGTATCGCCCACAACTATTCCCTTTTCGGCTGTCTTTCTCGTGCCTCCTGTGAGGACAGCTGGGTAAAGCCGCATAGATTCATTTATAACGCCTGTTAGATGCCTAAGCCGGGCCAAGGACTGAACATCTGTCACATCAATCCCCTCGAGCTCCTTGTAGACCGCTTCAGCATGGTGTGGATGCTTAGCAAGCTCGCACAATGCGCCTGTTAAGACAACAGCAGTAGGTTGGCTACCAAGATTTCGTTAGCTGGAATGCATACTTGTAGAAAGCAGGCTCAGGTGCGAACTTGCCTTCCCGCGACAATGACAAGCAGGCTATCTCCGTGGAGCCACTTCAAAAGTTTTTCATCATGAAGATCACAGCCATCAACCTCCATCAAATAATGGGTCATATCAACACTGGGCTGTTTCTCATATCCTTCAAGGAGTCGTTCGCGTGATTGATCCTCACACCACTGGGTTATATATCTCCAATCGCGCAACACGTGGACACTAGGTCCAAGCTTAAGGCCAATATGAATTAGCCAAGGGACGGGTGTAAAAGGTCCGAGGATGGAAAGGGCACGCTCCAATCGACTTATAATATGGTGCCATTTCTTCGTTTTAAGCATATTGAAAGACTTATTGAAAACAAAGTTTCCCATGGCATCGAAACCAAACCAAAATATAAGATCTCGCATTTCGGATGGCTTTCCGGATTGTATGTTATCATCAATACACTTTTCGAGCTCGTCAATATGGTAGACAATCTTCTTCTCGTGTTCTAACAAGGCTAGAATGGTTACGTGTCAGCCCATGGTAAATGAGGAACGCATGTTCATAAGAAGACTTACCACTGGGAGTGAAAGCCCGGCTCCATTCCCGACGTCGGGCTGCGTGGAGAGGCTTTGATCGTGCCATAACAAGGGCTAGATTTGGATATAGCAAGTCATACCATTCGGATTTGACGCACTCTGACCGGGGACCGTCGATTGCGTTGAAGACACGAGGGTCGAACACAGTAAGTTCTCCTGGACCTAGCCCCACAGTTCAGCATTTTGTACTTGGATGATTGGCTTAGATACGGCCATACCGGTTCTCACGAAGTCGCCATACTTTCTCATCATCTCTTCAAGAACCAGATGGTTGGTTGAGTTTCTTACTTTCCAGACGTGGAAGAGTTTGGTGATTCGTGCGTACCAGGGACCTTTGAACCCAGCTCGGGTCAGGGGGTGATAAAGTATACGATAGAGTACAATGTTTACCATGAGTGACACAACATAAACGTAACTCATGGTAAGTAAGGTGTGAGTAATATTGCGAACTTGAGTGGCTTCGGAAAAGCCGTTGCCAGCAAGCACTAAAAGTGCATAAATAGCTAAATGAAATACGACAATGTCCAGAGCCTTGTAATGCCATTCTCCACGAACAAAGATCCCTTGGTGGGCGGCGACACCCAGCAGTAAGCCAAGAACATAGTACCATATTTTGGGAGATGATGAAGCCTGTAGTTTGTCCACTGCTGTCAGCGATTTGAAAGATAGAGTGCAATGAAACTTGAAAGACACACCTGTCAGTTGTTGCTGTTGATCAAGATTCGTATATGTGCTTCAGCATGGAGGATCCGTGTCCATCTAGTTCAATACATGTTACGAACCAACCTCACAAATCACATCGGGTGGTCATACCTAGGTAGAGTAGAAAGTCAATCTATGCACTGGACCGTGATTATCTGCACAAGAAGTCGGTAATTGATGCTGGCATCCTAGATTTCGGTGAGTTGTTTGAGGCAGCCTTTTGTCGATGTGTTTGTGTCACCCTCAGTTGTACCAACCCCTTTAATACGCATACTCCCCTGCCCCTGAGCTTGAACACCACCCACCTGACATCAGATGCACTGCCCCACTTTGCACTCCCTTTCTAGAGGGATATACGCACTCTGCAAGAAGCCAGATATCTATTCGTATCTTCTTTCCCAAAATCAACTAAGAAATGTCCGTCCTCGTCTACTTCGCCTCAACCTTTTACAGATCACTCTCAACTTATCGATTCTTCCAATATGGCATCTCTTCTAAGCTTTGACTTTGTCGTTGTAGGTGGAGGGTTGGCAGGCACAGTCCTTGCCTCACGCTTGACTGAGGATCCCAACGTGCATGTGCTCATGATAGAGGCCGGTAAGGACCTCACGATGGATCCTCGGGTCAACACTCCATCCATGTCTTCTGCCTTGATCAAAACGGAGGCGGACTGGAATTTGAAGACTGTGCCTCAGGTATCTACTTTGAACCGAATTTTTATTCAGTACATCCCGGTACATAACTTAGTTGCTGATCTATTGCTAAACATAGGGAGGCCTTGAAGGTCGACGGGCGCAGGTTCCTCTTGGGCGTATGCTTAGTGGTTCCAGTGCAATCAATACCCTCATTTTCACCCCTGTTGCTAAGTCTAACATTGACGCCTGGGCCGACCTTGGTAATCCCGGTTGGGATTACTCTAGCTTCTCCAGATCGATGTCGAAAGCGTACAACTTTCCCAACTCCCCGTGGGGAAATGATGGTCATGGTCCGCTGGACATCAGCATTCCCGCTGAAGAGAGCGGATGGCCGAAAGCATGGAGAGACACGATAGCCGCCTTAGGCTACCCTATCTCTATGAACCCCTTCACTGGCGAGTACTATGGTGCGATCATGACCCCTGAGACGGTCCAGCCTTATTCAAAGCAGAGGAGCTACGTCGGCTCCGCACATCTCCAATTTGCACTGCCACGAACGAACTTCACTGTATGGACAGAGACTACGGTGGATAAGATCCTTTTTGACACGAAGCCCATTGCCGAGGACAAGGATGCAGTGGCTACCGGGGTTCAATTCACCAAGAATGGCGAAACAGGGACAGTATCCGTTCGTAAAGAGATCATTCTGAGTGCAGGCACATTTCACTCTCCCAATATTCTCGAGCTCTCAGGTATTGGTGATGCAAAGCTTCTAAAGTCACTTGGAATTGAGGTTGTTGTTGACAACCCTTTTGTCGGGGAGAATCTACAATCTCACCCTTATTGCACCATGGCCTTCGAGGCTGTCGAGCACGAAGACTTCCAGACTATTGATGATCTTATACGACAAGAACCAGCGGCAATCGCACGGGCAATGAAGAAATACGAGGAAGAGAAAGCAGGTCCTTTCATGAAGAGCGGCCTGAATGCCACAGCTCAGCTTCCTCTGCCGTCTGACTTGTTGACTGCCGACGGGTCGAGCGAGTTTGATCGCATATTCCAGGAATGTCGTAACAAAGCTGAGCCAGGAAAGGCAACACCAGCTTTTATCAAAGCCCACGAGTCCTACGTACGTTCTATACTCAGCTCGAAGACAGAAGCATCGGCCTTATACTATTCATTTGCTGGCTATGCCATGCTCGGAGGTGAAGGTGGTTTTGTCCCAATGCCTGGTGGAGTCAAGAATTGGTTCACAGCAGCCACGCTACTAGCGCACCCTCTCTCACGAGGCTCTGCCCACATTAAGGCAGAATCTTCATCATCTATGGGATCCGCTATTGATCCAAATTTCTTCTCCCATCCATTCGATGTAGAGGTTCTTTCTCGCCATTTGCAACAGTTACACACGATCCTCTGTGCAGAGCCCCTTGCGAGTCACCTAGTCCAAGGCGGGAACCATTTGCCGTCTACCCTTGATTTCTCAAACCCCAATGAGGTGCGGGACTACGTCCGTCAAATGGCTGTAGCTGCACATCACTACTCGGGCACCTGCTCAATGATGCCACGAGATCTTGGCGGGGTTGTAAACGAACAGTTGAAGGTTTATGGCTGTAAAAATTTGCGCGTTTGCGACTTCAGTATTGCACCTCTTATTTCTCGTTGCAATCCGCAGGCGACTGTTTATGGTATTGCTGAGCATGGAGCTAGAATTATAAAATCTAGCACCTGAATGATGGTATGCATGGAATGAATTGTGGCTGTCCCAGACTCAATCAGTTCTAGGTCACCAGCTAGATAGTCTTTAGAAAGCTACCTAACCTAGGGTTAAGGTATGCTATTCTCGGAGTGTTTGAGTTTCCCGTTTGCAGGGTGTTTGCACCGTGTGTCCTGTTTGTGTTACTTTTCTTGGTCAACTCATAAGCAGGGTTAAATACTACACGGAGCCTTGCCCCGCCTCCAGGCGCGTCAGGAACGCATAGGTACATACTCCGTAGGTACCTCGTAAAAGACATATCCGATCCGACGGCGGTCCATTTGACCAAAATCCGCCATACTAATAAAATATAATATATTTAATAGGCGAACTATGGTTCTAGCATAATACGCCTTATAATTACAGGGCTTTAAACATTAAACCTCCTTATAATTATAATATATTTTAGCATATTTTTCCTTGTAATTTATAATAGTTAAAATATATATTTTTTAGCGATTAAAATATATATTTATTAATATTATATAAATCTTATAATTATAAAATATTTAAGCTTTAAAAGCGCTTATAATTAGCGCATTTTAAATTTTAAATATAAAATAAATATAATATTAAAATTATAATTATTTTTACGAAAAATATAACGTTAAAAACATTATAATTATAATAATATATTTTTTATAAAACGTTATAATTATAAAATATTTAATATATTTATTAAAAAAATAAATAAAAAATTTTAAATATTAAAATATATATTTAAAATATATACCTAAGCTATTATAAATTATAAGGTATAATACGCTAAAATACACTAATGCTACAAAGGGCTTTAATGTTTAAAGCCCTATAATTATAAGGGGTATAGTATTAGGACCATAATTAACTTATTATATTATATTTTGTCAATATGGCGGATTTTGGTCAAATGGACCATCGTAGATCCGTTGGTTGCACGAACCATCATGGGTAATTATCTCTTTTCTCTTCGAGCGTTCAGAGCCTCGTTCCTCTTCCTTGCTCTTTTCCCATGAGGACTTGCATCATCCTCATTTTGTATACGATTTCTTTGCTTCCTGGCTTACTATGGCGACGTCGGACTCAGCGCATACAGCTTTGCATGATCTTTCGTCAACCAGCTATAATCAGCAATCCTTAGATGTAAGAGATGATGTCAAAATTGATAGGTCCTATATGCGAGATCACCGCTTCTGGTCTGTCATTATTGCTCTTAGCACAATGGTATTCCTCGGCTCGTTAGAAAACACTGTGATAGTAACTTCACTACCTTACATTTCAAGCGAGCTCAATCTCGGCAGCTCTTATGTATGGGTTGGCAATATATTCTTTCTTACTTGGTGAGTACCCATACATAGCCGCATTTCAGCCCTTGTCCTAACCATATTTGCCCACAATCTAGCGCTGTTGTGCAGCCCCTTTGCGGTCAACTATCCAACCTTTTTGGCCGGCGATTCCTTGCCTTATTGATCGTTTCGACATATGTTCTTGGCAGCGGCATATCAGGTGGAGCCAACGGCCCAAGTATGCTTATTGCGGGTCGTGCAGTGCAAGGCGCGGGTAGTGGTGGGATGACTATGATCGTCAGTGTTATTGTGTCTGATCTCGTCCCTCTACGAGACAGAGGGTATTTTCAAGCCATCATAGCCATGACCTTCGGCATTGGGATGGCCATTGGTCCCATCATTGGTGGCCTTATTGTCCAGAACATTTCCTGGAGATGGGTTCGTAATCTTTCCCGTTACCATTCCACCTGTCGAGACTAACGTAGGGGTAGGTCTTCTATATCAACCTTCCCGTTGGTGGTCTCTCACTTGTCCTCCTGTGGCTATTCCTGCGCGTCAAATGGGATAGAGAAACCAAGGTTTGGGATAAGCTGAGACGTATTGATACCGTAGGAAATGGGGTTCTAGTGGCCTCCACCGTGTCGATCCTCATTGCATTAACGTGGGCTGGCGTGATTCATCCGTGGTCATCATACCATGTTCTTGTTCCCCTCGTCATTGGCATTGTCGGATTAATCAGCTTCTGTGCCCTCGAAGGCTCAACATTGATCTCCAATCCAGTTATGCCGCTGCGGCTGTTCGCGAGCCGAACGTCAATGGTTGTATATGCCAACACATTTTTTGTTTCGATGCTTAACTACTGGATATTCTTCTTCCTCCCGATATATTTCCAGTCTGTGAAGCTGTCTTCGCCATCCCGATCGGGCGTCCAAATGTTACCTATCACTTTCATCCTTATACCTGGCGCAGCTATCGGAGCCGTTGCCTTATCTACTTGGGGGAAATACAAGCTCCTACATATCGTCGGATTTGCCTTCCTTACCGCAGGGATGGGATCTTTGTCCGTGTTGGACAGAGACTCTAGCACTGCTGAATGGGTCTGCCTTCAGATCTTGCCCGCCCTTGGGGCTGGTATTGTGGTGGATACATTATTGCCAGCGTTCCAAACCGGCGTTGCCGAGTCTGATTCTGCCGCTGCTACAGCCAGTTGGACATTTATGAGGAGCTTTGGCAATATATGGGGCGTCGCGGTACCGTCCGCGATCTTCAATTCTTATACCAACCAATATGCGTCCACAATAACTGACCCTTCAGCCCAGGAATATCTGCTCCGTGGGGATGCATATTCAAGTGCAACCAAAACCTTCGTCGAGGGGTTTCCTGTACAAACTCAGTCGGAAATAATCGAGGTTTTCGCAAAGGCTCTAAGCAAAGTTTTTATGATCGCCGTGGCATTTTCTGGACTTGCTTTTGTGCTTTGTTTCATTGAAGGAGAAGTGGACCTAAGAACTGAGCTGAAAACAGATTTTGGGCTAGAAGAAAAGCAAACAAATGAGCCGAATAAGGGCACTTGAAAAGAGAATTTCAATGATATATCAGTTTGCGAATGTACAGAGCTTACGAAGTGTTGTTGTATCGTGTTACTGAAATTACTTTTTGTATGGTCTGGTGTCTCGGGACTAGTTACGTCTATTTTGCCTATCGTAGGCTTGGCGAAGTGAGATAAACCTAGGAACACTAGATAGATCCAGTTGTTTCTCCGCATTACCAAAAGAGCTTCGTGATCTTGTCTGGATCATGGCATTCGAAATTTTGGCAGTGGTTCCCATGCGATATAAGAGGCGACGGCTTTTCGGAACGCTCCATCTACTCTCATGTATATGTGCCGAGACTCGAGACCTTTTGTTCCGTTGAAAACGCGATAGGTTGATAGGGAGACCTGACCTCGTGGCCGTACCTGTCGACTTTAACAGCGATCTCTTTCTCGTTCAGGTCCGCTTCCGAGACATGGCCTCACTTCTTCAATGCGCCAGCTTCAAACGAATGGAGAAGCTGATTATAACGGTATCTACGAACCCGGATACGCCACGGTCAGATAATGACATCCCCCCTAAACTTGAGTGCAGCTCTCTGCAAGATTGGGTAACGCGTAGGAATGAAAGTGGTTCGGAAGCGGGCTTAGGATCGGACAGCCGGACGCTTAGAATGTGTATTCTAAACAAGAGATCCTGTTTTACGCAGTTTCTTTTGTACATGTCCTTGCTAAAGACATACATATTAACCAGCTGGGGTCCTCGGGTACCAGTCATGTGTCTTGTATAATAATAGACTTTCCCAAAACCTGGGGAAGCAGCATATCGCGGCGCATGGAACTGCCCGCTGGCAGTTCCCTAAGAGAGGCTGTGGTGGGGGATCAGGAGGTCTGTGCAAGATAGTGACTTGGCTTACTAGATAGCAAAGGCTACCAAAGGTCAGCGGCGTGGGTAGATCAAAAGGAAGAGATAGGTCTATGATAGATTAGAAAGAGAAGTACTGTACACGACACGAAGAGAGAAACAAGGCGTATTATATACAGACTATGAAGCTACGGAATACAAAACTTAGGATGACCTTCCCCATACCGAAGTCGTGTATTATACTGTATGTTCCGAATAGGGGCAATGGCTTGATCACGCACGGGCCACAATAATCCGGGCCACTCTGGTTCCTCCCGTCCGTCCACGATTATCTCTCCATGTCGTCCCAGGAAACGGAATAATATATTTGCAATAAAGCTCCCAGCACACCCACTGGCGTCTTTGGAAGTCGCATCTCAAGGAATACTGTCATTAGATCAAGTCAAAAAAAGACAAAAAATCCAGCCCGGAATACACGATGACCGGAGTTCTTATCCTGATTGAAATTCAAGTTGAAAGGTAATTGTCATTATGTCAAAAAATACCTGTCATGATAGTATGCTTACACATCCGAACCGCACATGTTGTATCACATCATAAACCAAAAGGAAAAGTCCAATCAAGTCACGCATTCAATCTAGATTCATATAACCTAGTCCTTGGGGAAGTCCCCAAAAACTTACACTATATTGGGTTGGGTCTAGGAAGGGTAGGACTAACAGGTTGCGGAGTTGGCAGGCACAGTGTGTTTTAAGGGGTATGACGAGGTAGCGAAGACGCAAGAACAGCAAGAACAGCAAGAACAGCAAGAACAGCAAGAACAGCAAGAACAGCAAGAACAGCAAGAACAGCAAGCGTAGAATCAGTACCTTGGGTACTAGCAAGAGCACATGGAATAATGGTCAAGCATTGAAAAAAAAGAAAATGCAGTGGTGATTTCCGGCCTTTTTGACTTTACACTGTAGCCGGTACCCCTTTCCCCTTTCCCTTTCCCCAAGGATTGCGGTTGCTCTTATTCATAACTAAAACTATATGGCAAGAACTAAATTCCGTGGGGTCATGACGTGTCGGCATCCCTTTCTCATTCATAGAAGTCTGGGAACCTAGGTAGGTACCTAGGGTAGTTCGAACACTTGCTACCATGTAGGCAACACAACAACATCCGCAAAGAAAACAACCATCAAGCAAGTCAATCGCAATCGATTCCCACTAGGATACCTTCAATTCCGATCCAACATTACTGAAACAAGCGAAGAAGTTGCCCTCGAACGATTCCGACGAGTTATGCACAGCAGTCAAGAATGACCGACACGATGCCCGGACCTCATAGACCATCCGACGAAGAAAGGGACGAGTATTACTGTGGCACTACCGGAAAGCCGAGATCAGTCGCCAGTATTAAGTTTTCCAGTGGATTTAGGTACTCCGAGGGGTCATACGTGAAACTCAAGCAAAGAGCCAATGCCCGTTCAAAAATCATATGAAGCCAGTCAGCACCTCCACTGAGCAAGCATAAGAATGTCCGCATTCCACCTTGATATATCCCTCTCTAGTCATATATCGCAGAAGCGTCCTCCAGGCCGTTGCGATTCTCCAACGTCGAAGCGTGCGAAGTCGTCCCGTCGTCGAAGGATTCCAGCGAGTTACTGGCGTCAAACGTCGACAAAGAACTCGTGTATACTTGCCTCGTTACGATCACTGGCCACCACCGGCACCCCGAGCGAGGGACCGACACACATATATCACAGCAGTCTCGCCGAGGCCGAGTATAACGCACGATCTGTTGGGCGGATCTAGAAGTATCTACCAATTGGTAGAATACCATTGTCAGGTATTACGAATGGCTCTACGTCAGGCGTTTTCGACAGGAAAGCAAGACAGTAAAATGGCAGGACCCCGTATGCCATCCAACGAAGAGAGAGACGAATACTACCTCGGTCTTGCTGGGAAGCCGAGGTTAGTCGCTAGAACGAGCCAGGACGAATGGTCATTGCCAGCACGAGGACGGGAGTGGGACACCCGACCTCGTAAGCGATATGCTCCTGTGCTTCAGTATCGCCAGCCCGAAATTGTGTCTAGGTGGAGCAAGGACCTCACTCTAGCACTCGTCAGGGCATTGAAGGATTGTAGCTGGACATATTTTTACCCGATTCGTATCGGCCGCGACGATACTATTCCCCAAGAATATCCTACAATCCTACTAATAGCAGTTGAGAACGACAGCCTGCAGTGGGACAAAGGAATTTCTATCGCCTTAAAATGCCGCACTATCCTCCGCGACTTCAAGATTGCCGACGTCGAGGTCGAAATCCGCGAAGGCAAATATACGCCCTGCGCGGCATTCGCCGAACTGGAAAGGCAGATCGATCCCCAAGGTTGGACGAATCAACCGCTACGAGAGACAAACAAGTGTGCTCTTCCAATGTTGTCATCTCTGGGTCACGCGATCGGGTATGCCGAGGAGCGGGTGGGCGACGGTTCGCTTGGTCTGTACATAAGGCTGGGAAACGACACTTCGCCCGTGTACGGCCTCACCTGTCGGCATGTGGTTCACAAGGGCCGTAGTCCGACCGAAGCGTACGTGCCCTCGGAAGAGCCTAAACAGTACCACGTGCGAGGTAGCGATAGGGTGTTCAGAGACTTCTTGGGTGATCTAGAACAACAGCAGGTAGAGTTAGAACGCGACACCAGACCCCTCCAGTCGATGAAAGAGAGATGGGAGCAGTGGTATATCCACGACGAAAGTCTAAAGCACAAGCGCCCTACGGAGCAAGACATGATAAGGCTCGCTGAGCTAGAGTCCGCCGCCGCCTACAACAAGCGGTTCATCGAGCTTTTCAAGAACATAAGCGACAAGAAGGACAGGCAGATTGGCCACCTGGCGTTTCTTCCCAAGCTTGAACTGTCTTCTGATCGTCCTGGTTATCTGAAAGATTGGGCACTTATTGAGCTAGACCTCACCAAGTTTAACGGCGCCCCAGGTAACAAAGTGTTCATCGGCAACCAGTACGATCCCACTGGAAGTCTCGAGAGGTTCATGGAGAATGGGTTTTTATCGCTTCGTCTTAAACCCCAAGACTTACAAGACTTAGACCCCAAGGAACCCATGATAGTTGGCAAGCGAGGTTTTAAGACCGGTCTGACGTACGGTAGAACGAGCAGCATCGAAGCAGTTGTTCGACACCCTACGTCTAAGGACGGCGATCACTTCGCTTGGGAGATGCTTATCGTCCCAGTCAGCAGATGCGACGACGCAAGATTTTCAGCGCCGGGAGATTCAGGCTCCTGCGTCTTCGATATGCATGGTAATGTTGTCGGAATCGTCAGTGGTCAAACGTATGAGACCTCGGGCGACGGCCAACGCCACTGGGGATACGACGTCACCTTTGCTACCCCGATTCGGTGGGTGCTTGAGGATATCCAAAGGTTTACTGGTCTTGAGCCTAGGCTTGCATAAGTACACATGGTATAGGGTGTCCAAATATTAAGCCTTGTTGTTAGTTTACCTAGTTTTAACCCTGGATTAATGTAGCTCGACTAAGAGGATAGCGAGTACAGCAAGAATAGGATGAATATGAACATGAAGAACATGAAGAACATGAAGAACATGAAGAACATGAAGAACATGAAGAACATGAAGAACATGAAGAACATGAAGAACATGAAGAACATGAAGAACAT